>JAAAKE020101299.1:0-18383 GCA_010014785.2 Anisolabis maritima
AGGTTATCATTGTTTTCATATAATGAATCAAATAAAAACTTTAATATGCCATCAGCCGTAACCAGATTTGTATCACGTCTACCTAATGCTTCGACGGCTAATTTAATTGGCTAAGTGCATTATTTATATTCCTTAATAAATTTAAAAATGACAATGAGTTTTCAAATCGATTCGATAATTTTTAAAAATCTTTCAATCAACCAATTGTATTCCACCTGGTTTTACAATCTAAAAGCAAAGTTAGTTCTCTCCTATGCTCTTCTTTTACATAGTCTTGCAATATAGAATTCCTTTTAGGGAAGATTTAAAAAACTTAACAATTTTTCGTACCACATTCAATGCTGATTTAATTTCATCCGCCTCAGGTCTTCGTTTTACAACCTAAGTTCCATTTTCATCATTAATATTTGATTCACTTGAACTATATTCATTTTCAGAAGAATCAGATTTCTTCAACAAGCTATAATAGCTTTCAATTTTTTTATATTAAATCTACAACGGCTAAATGTTTTCCATAATTGTAACATAACTGATGATTATATTGAGACTCAAACTTTACCATAATTGCGGCAACCATCGGTAGTTGGTGCAACGACGTCTTATAAATTTATGTCAAATTCGGATAATCTCAATTAATTTCTCAGCTGTACAACTTCCTAATATTCGGACTAATCCCAAGTTAATATATTTTTTGTTGAAATGAATGTTTATATTTAAATATCTCCTGTTTCGTAAACTTGTTGTTATCCTTTCGTAAATTATATTGCTTATCCTTAAGTGGTTGGCGAATAAATGAAATTTTAGATATTCTGTGAATTGAGAAACCATCAATTCATATTCATAATTCCTTAAAAGCCAGGAGCCCCCACTGACATTCGTACACTTATATTATCTCCGTTGACTAAATTATACCAAAGCATTTGTGTTTTCTATTCGTGGTTGTCAAGTCTTGCTACTATTTCTGTCAGAGGTTGCTTTTTAGAATAATATGTTATGAGAGGTTGATTTGTAGATATTTTTATAACTTTTCCTGCGGAACTTGGTCCAGTAACTTGATCATCGCATTTCGTCTTAATAGATTTATTTTATGAACATGTTGCAAATGTCTTATGAGGCGACTATTTGAGGACCCTTTACAACTTACAAATTTATTTGGACATATTTTACATTTCGCTCCTTCTCCTTCCTTTTCTTTTATAAAATATGACCACAAAGATTCCACCATGGATGTTTTATTTCTCAAATAAATTTTATTTTCTACCAAAAATACCAATTTCTAATTAATAACAAAAATTATTATGTACCTCGATAAACCCATTAATTCAGATAGTGAAATATAAAGCCTTATTTTATTTAAATTATGATAGTTTTTTCTTACAAATTTTTATGATAAAGATTATAACAAAATATAATATACAAATCAGGTACTTATCCAGAATTAATAAAAAATATTTTCATAATCTGTTATTTTATATAACATCACCACAAATAGAAAACACAAAAGCTTTAGTATAATTTGGTCAACGGAGATAATATAACTGTACGAATGTCAGTACCGGCACCTGGCTTTTAAGGAATTATGAATATATTGAAATAATAAATATTTAAAAAAAAAAATTTGTCAATATAGAATTCCAAATAATTTAAAATTTAAATTTTATTTATTTTAACAAATAAGATTTTTTTTTTAATTTCCAGAATCCAGGGAAAAATCTTATTTTTTCCCCGGAATTCGGGAAAAACAAATCCTCAGATATTCCTGGGAATAACCGTCTAGTAATAATTATATCGTGAGAAAGTATAGCGGTCGCAAAAAAAAACGATGATGAGATTTTAATGGAAATACACGTTTTGAGGTCCTCTGAGTTAAAAAATGGTTCTCACAAGCTGGTCTATCTATGTTTGTGAACAAGATTTATTAAAAACGAAAAAACATACGACACGAAATTTTATATCTAAGCTTTTGATTAAAATTCATAAAACAATTATTTACTAAATGATCTTTGAAATGTATTAACCCTTATTCCCCACCCCCCCAAAAAAAATTGTTTGGGACCTACTTTACTCGTACTTTTTTAGGTTTTTTGTGATTTTATTTTAAATTATTCTAACTATTGATATTGATTAAATTGACCGTTGAACAGCTACCTAGGGGGGCCCGAGGCAAAATTCTGGTGTAACAGCACTTTACTCAGCTTTTCCTTAGGTAAGAGTACTCTGATGAACGTTTCACAACAGGTTTTTAATTTAGAGATAACGTTCCGTAATATAATTAATTATTTTGTTAGAAGAATTCAGAGTTTCAAAAGGCTTTTATTCACTCTGCATCTTCACTTTAAACGCTTAAATTTTTAATATATCAAATTCTATTCCACATACGTATTCAAGTAAAATTAAAATTCACTAAAATTTCATCACAACCCTTATAACCATCAATATAAAATTTACATACAAGTGCTCGTATTATAGGATAGAATAGATTTTAGTGAAATCCAGTGAGTTTTTGTCTGAATTTGAATCCTCTACATATTTATAAAGGCCATTAGTGAAGCAACATTCTTGACATTCCAACTAACTTTTAAGCAGCAATGAAAATGTTTTTATTTAAAATTCCCAATGGCCAAGCCAAGATAAGCCATCCATTTAATGGACAGCCATAAAAATGGTCCCACTCCGCATACACGTGTTGCGTTGCGTGCGTCCGCCAGCCTTGATGCCGATAAGTCCGAGTGGTCCAGGATAGATAACGTAAACCTATGCGAATTATATGCCATTTGCATTTCAATCGGACATGGCCGGAGTCGTTTAAGCCAAGGAGAGCCCACCTAAGAATCCTCCTCCATCCATTTGAATAAATTTTATAGCCTGCTTAGTTTAAAATACTAACAGTTATATAAAATAAGAATCCTCTTCCTCTTGGTCCTCTAGCTCTTTGTTTCTATTAAAACACACGTTGTACAGAAAATTTATGCCATAATTAGTAAAATATGTAAAAAAGTTTTTTATATTATATAATGTGGACAATACATAAACCCCGATTCAAATTAATTAATTTTTAGTATTTTTTAGTTTTATTAAAAATTTTCTTTAATAAGTTTTTAAGAATCGCAATTCATACGGATTCATCATTTTATTTGAAAAGTTTTTTGTTTAAAATTAATAATTAATAAATTATTCAAGAAAAACTTCAAAATATATGAATCAAAAATAATAAAAATATATTAAGTGTTTTAAAAGAATTTGCGGGCCTTATGTCCTAATAAATGTGATTTGACGAACACTAATAATAGCCATATTTTAATTACTTCCAATTTTATTATAATTTAACATTTTTTGATATGACTTGATAAACACTTCTCTTGCTTACCTAAATTTCGTATTTAATAGGTTGTTTAATAGATTGGCTGATCAATAGTGATGCAGACCAGGTTACCTATGGATATTCAGTCCATTTGCAAGTCTAGTTGAATCTGGCTAAACTTTATGGACAAGTGCAACAAAATAGCAATACAAAATTGTACAGTATTTCAAGGAAAAGCTGCAAGAAGAATTAAGTGGGAAATGAAATAGGTGGTCAGGCCTATGCTAAAAGATTTGGTGAAGAAATCGAACCATGGCAGAATGAATCCCTGGGTCGGGAAGATTCGATCAAAAAATGGTATTGATTGTGACGTACCAAGTAATGTACACAATATATTGAAGCAGAAAAATGAGCAAGAGGAAGTTGCAATTCAAATGGAGGCCAAATTGAATTCCAGAAAGAAGTGAACAGGATGTTAGCCATTGATTAAAGTTCTGTTGCTTTGGATCCTCCATTCAAACAAAACTTGTCAGTTTGTCATTTCTTATAGTTGTTTAATTTTTTCATTAAATCTTGCACCTTTGATAATAAGTATTTCCTATCATCCAATACTTGTTTAAATGCTTTTCGATGGTGCTTCCACCTTTTCCATACAAAATAGAGCAATTTTGATTTAATTGCAATTATCACTAACATCACTGAGTGTCGTTACTTTTTTTTTTTTGAGTTGGCTGCTGGACAACTGCTAAAGATTTGCGAACGTTTTAAAGGAACAACCAATTATTAATATTAAATTAATACTAATAAAGCTCTGTATCCATGGGAACAACCAACCAATCACGTAATTATTAAACTTAAGAAACTTTGACATTTAAATTTATATTAATAAATAATTATTTTTATTTTTTTTTTAATTTCGCCTCTGAAGCCCTTTATTAATTTAAATTTTTTGGCATACAGCAAACAGCCATTTTAGCTAATCTTATACATACTACAATATATTATATATTGCTTAAAATATAGTCTTGTATTAAATAAAAAAATGATCTTTCAAATTACATCATATGTGCATATTGTTCGATGAAAAGAAATTAAAAATATTGAAATAATTGTCTTTTATACCATCATGGAGAAGAAAACAGACAATCAATGATCGAAGAATTTTTTTCTGCCCAGCTATTCTTTAAAATCTTTTCTGTCCATGGAAGGGCATGCTAAAAGAATGTGATCCAAATCCGCCAATATATATGGAATATACACAATATTCTTATCTTACGCTAATTCTTTTAAGGTCTTTATAAATACTTTAACAATATGTAAAAAAAATTTGAATTTATTTAATTTAATATAATATCTTTATAAAGGAAAATTTTTTCGAAATAATGTCTTGATCTTTATTTTACTAATCCTCCTGAACACTGAAAATTTCTGTTTATGCATGCCGCATACCAAAGAATAAGAAACAATACCGTTCCTATTCACCTATTCTGATAGACGCCAAATATTTATTATTTAAAATCGACCGTCAGGATCTCCTTTTACATTTGTTATTTATTTACTTTGATTTCAAAAATTTGTGCGACTTTTCAAAAAGTTATCTCTTTATAAAAAGTAATAGATATCGTTTTCTATAAGCTTGATCGTGTTTTAACCAGAGAGATCTCTTTCGAGAGAAGGAGGCTGTTGATTTAAACATAACACTAACAATGAAGTGTCTCTCTCTTGTTCTCTCTTAAAAGAAAGAGAAAGACTATAAGTTAGATCGCTGCAAGTAATAAGAAAAAAAAAAAAAAAGAAAAAGGAAAAAAATAAAAGGAAGGGGAAGCATTAACAAAATTAGTTTTCAGGAAAAGTTTTAAAAAATATTGCTGCCCCTGACTTTTTTTTTTCTTTTCCGCCCACACTCACTCCGTCCTTTTCTCGAACAACAAACCGACGACCCATTCATATAGACCCAGAAATTTTTGATCAATATCATTTTACCCTCTCTCTTTTAACTGAAAGGGGTGAGAGATGCAGAATTTATAAAAAAAAAAATAGGCATCTTTCCAAATGAGAAATCCACTCTGCTAGCAAAAAAAAAAAAAAAAAAAGAAATAGTAGAGAAAAGAAAAAGATGAAAGAGAGAGAGGGGGAGGAAAAACTCGTAAAATGTAAAACGTCATCGGCCAAGTAAAGATGCATTAAATACCCATTAGGTAAGCATCAATTATTCTCTCAACTTAAAATATTAATATCCTATCTTGCTTTTGAAATGGGGATCCTTGCTCTCTCTCTTTCCCATTCCATCATCCCTTCTCTCTCTCTCTCTCCTTCTTCTAAGGAAGTATTATAAATCTAAATTAGTTAAAAACAAGAAGGAACGAGTTACAAACTGTGTCACACGTGCCACAAGTGGCACTAAGCCAACTTTACAAATGTAAAATAACAATCTAGCAAAGTAAACAAAATTATCATGTTTAAGTTGGAAAAAAAAAAAAAGAAAGAGAAACCATTCTGTTTTTTTTTTTCTCTCTCTCTTTTATTCAAACAAATTAGAGATTTTTTAATTTTTTAAAATGATAGAAGAAAATTTTTTAAAAATTTATATTTTTCCGACTAAAGGAGGGATTTTGACCGGTATTGTAATCGATTTTTTAAAATTTCTTGGAAAGATGGTTCCAACTAACAATCTGTCAAACCTATGAGCATCTAAACAATAACAATAGCTTTTATTCTTAAAAATGTTCATATTTAAAACATCGTTGTTCCATTGCATATAAAAAATATTTATGCCAAGGATGTGAGTTTCAAAACTTAAAACTCATATCCTAAGGAGGTCGGAATATAAACAAAATAAAATGCGCGATATATCCACATAAATAAATACTTTTGTGAACTTAATTTCATGTTTTTTGGGTCCATTGAGCATCCTTAGTACTGAAACTCAAACGATCCATTGGATGAGTGCACACACAACAGTTGTCTGTTTACTATGTAGGAATTGCTCTATTGCAGCCAGGGGCTTTGGACATTCAGATGCACCGAACCTTAAATGGTTTCAAATTTGGACTAATTAACTTTTAATTTCTCTTTTTTGCAGATGTGTCAACAATCTAAGCTCAACAGATATGTAGTCGGCAATCTTTGACTGTGTTGAATGCTGCCACCAGAATTGTTAATCAAGCAAGGACTCTGAATGGCCCAGCAAAACAAACGTGTGAAAAGAAACCAATGATAAATCTTAATTATATATATATTGTATGAGTCATTACTAAGAATTGGATGACTGCTAATCTATATTTTCCAGGTAACTATTTTTTTTAAATATGAATCATATGAATAAAATCACTGGTCTTCTAACATCCTCCTTAGGAACACTCTTCATTTGGGCATATTTGAAAGGTCAATATCCAGAGATGACAAACTATCAAATCGATGAAATTTTTATGAATCCCATTTCCAATAATGTTGCCTAATGCACTCAGTAAGACTTGGTGTAAATTTTATAGATATATTCTTTTTGGCTATTCTTTTGAGCTCTCTAACAATAAACTTAAATATCTCCAAATATTAATGTAATTAATTTTATTAATATTAAATAAAATTAAAGACTTTGCAGTAATTCTTTCGTTGACATAAGAGCAATCCACCCATGCTTTTGCGTGTTGCAGATAATTCACATTTCTCGCCAGATGTTCTATATTGAGGACCGAAACGTTGCTAGGTAGGCATATGAAAAAGAAAAAGGTGCTTTATTTTCAGCAATTTTTATTTTAGTCTTTGGCGGTATTTTATATGGTTCTTGAACACAATTAGACTTTTTTTTTGAAGTCTTTTTCGGCATCGGAGGCCATTTAGTCTCAGTCCTTATTTATTTAAATTAATTGGTAGCCAATATAATTTAAATAAATGTCTGTCGTTTGGGATAGGAAGGGAACCACTGACCACCTTTGGTACGTGAAGCTAGACCACTAGCTCTGCACCAAGGGACAGGGCCAATTACACGTTTCATTTCATCTTTAATTAACCAAAATAATCATACAAAGTTAATCACTGAGAATAGTATATCCTTGTTTTCATAGTACAATTCGACAAATCCATTCATTTAAATAAATTGACAGTCAAAATTTTTATCGATTTTTTTGGCATTTCTCTCAACAGGTCAACAGGCTATCAATTGTTTATCAATTTCTTATAAATTTGTTTAGTACAAAAGTTATCTTATTTGTCCTATGATTGAAAAAATGTATAATATATAGGAATATTATTTTTTTTATTTTATAGTGAAATTTAAATGATCTTACGCTTGCATTAAAATGCAGCATTATTATTAATTATTAGTAACAAAAAAATTTTTATGAAAACTAAATTTCTTATATAAAAATTAATTTATAAATTTTCCCCTAAATCAGATTCGTTATTTACGAAATCAGCAAAATTTGGGAAAAAATCTAATCCAGCTTTTCACAGCCTCTGGAAAAAGCTTGGGAGAGTATTGCAAGAAACTCTAGATAGGAATTAATGTAATTTCAAAAGTGATGTGTAACTGATCTACTCAAATCAGATAAAAATACTTTATTCTTAGAACTTTCTTTCAAAAACGTATAATTTGAAGTAAATGGTCAAGTGAATGTCTGAGAAAATTTATTGATAGACCCTTTTTTGGTTAATTAAAGATTAAATGAAACGTCTAATTGGCCCTGATCCGTGGGACAGAGCTAGTGGTCTGGCTTCACATACCAAATGTCAGATAGATAGTTAAATTATTATCCATTTACAATATATATATATATATATATATAATAAATAGACAATCCGGTGAATATGTCATGAAGACCATAAATGGTGTTCATCTATCAAAATCTGGCAATGTTTATTTTGGGTCGATTGCAATAAATTTCTCCTCTGAACCGGTCGGTATAAAAAGTCCACATACAATTTCGAGAAAGAAAAAAGTCACTCAAATTTCATAAATGTTTTTCTTCTACTACATTCCTTGAAGAAGAGCCCGAAATCTGATAGAAAATGGGGAGGTAAAAAAGATCGGTAACATTTTCCATATTAACATTATAATTTTTTAGTCTTTCTTGCTTTGAAGTTCATTTGAAGGATTTAGAATTAAACTTTATTTATTATTTAGATCATTGGTTCTCAAACTGCAATGGAACGATGAGTGGGCAAATTTGAAGGAAAAACAAACGTAACATAAAACGAAAGTGAAAGTATTTATTTATTTTTGTATAGAATCGGGAGAGTGTATTAAATATCAGACAAGTCCTAAATAAAAGGAAATTTGAAAACCAGTGATTTGGGTAAATATAAATAATTAGAATTTGGATTCGCACCAGTTCATTATTTTATCTTTTTCTTAATATAAATAAAAGGTGGATTCTAAATATTTATATTTGTTAATGTTCCATCAAAATTAGGCATATATCACTACATTTTGCTGCTTGCTTACTTTGTCGGTTCAGCCTTATCCAAATTTTGTCTTCTATTGATGATTCCGTCTAAGATTTTTCGTTTTTTTCATTCCATTATTAACTTGTAAAGACCTGCCAAAAAGAAAAGAAAATATTTAATTAATTAAAGCAATTTTTAATTTAACATGTTATATTAATATTATATTTTTATAACTCTTCCATTCTTTACGAGATTTCAAAACAAGTATCAGGGAAATATGTATATAGACAGGTTAAAGCACACTAATTATAAATATACTGAAATATAAAATTTTATATATAATTTTGTCTTATTTGAGAATATAGTTTTATGGCCTGAAAGGCGACTTCTGAGGCAGCTTTTGCCGAGGATAAGTATGGTTTGATTTGATAAGCTTCATGTTATTTTGTATATAACGAAAACTGGATTTTTTTTTCTTTCAACTGTAATATATTGTTACGGTTCTATCCACTTAAGAATAGGAATATTAGAATGATATAATTTAAATTGCCCTTCAACATAATAAATAAATATAGCCTATCATATATTTGTGACAAGCGCAAACTCTCATTTCCCTTTAAAAACACTCTTCCACATATATCCAACCGCAGAAACCTTCCAGAACATAACTATATATTCATATGATTATTTTTTAAGTTAAATTATTATCCATTTACAATATATATATATATATATAATAAAAATCAATAAATAAATAGATCACCTTGTAATAGAGAGTTTTAAAATGATGAGATTATGTGTTTTACTTTATATATTATATATTAACCCATCTTTTTTATGTCAACTCGACAAGAATTTTAGGATTAAGTCCCTTTTATTCTGTCAACTATTTTCGGACGTTTGGTATGTTTAGAAGCTATGATCAAAAGAGGACACAATTTCACCCTCATCAGTTTGAACTCACCTAAGGTAAATATTGAATAACATGAAATCATCATTCATTTTGTTTGGGTTAGATATCATGGTTTGTAATTTGATAAGTTCTATTATTCTCCGAGAAGACTGTAATGAAGTATGAAACTACAATATTAATGAATTATTTGATAATATGAAGTGGATTTTCATAAGGTTCCAGACTTTAGACACCTACTCTACTATTACTATTATCGAATAATCCCTAAAAAGAGTGCTGACACTTTGTTAATATATCTTATGTTTTGTTACCAGATTCCAGATATTAACAATACCTTATCAATCAAATTTTTAACTTAATAAATTGCCCAAGGAATTAGATTTTTTTAGACTTTTCGGCATCTGAAGCCATATAGACTTTAAACGATATATATATATTTTAATTAAGATACAATTATCCAGGCCTATTTATTTATATTAAATGGTATCCAATTAATTAAAATAAATTTTCATCCACATCTCTTGGCTTTGTTATCATTATTAACTATGTCTCTAAACCATACGAGGGAACTGGTTTTTTTACTCCTGCTTTTTAGATGCCTTCCCTTTCTTCACTGTGCACTAATTGTTGTTTTTTTCACAGGACTTTCTTGATAATTATAGGCATATAAAAATCCCAAGTGGAGTCTCCATATGGAATAAAAATAAATTAGCTGACATATCAAAACGGAGTTCTTTTAATTTAGTGAACGCAAGGGATGGCAGATGTTAAAGAAAAGCAAATGCAATTGGAAGAATTTCAAGTAAGTAAATTTCAAATATTTAGTTTTATTTTTCTTTAATGATAATTTTTTTTAGACTTAATGAATCATATGATTTAATTGTAATACGGACAAGTTTTATGGATGGATATTACGGTTTGATACCGAAATTTGGAATTGAATTTATTCAACACTTTATCAAACATGTACGGCGCTATTGAAAACATTGGAAATCCTTCACAACTATCTACTCAGAATTTATTTCCTTGCAAATTGAAACCACAACTTACTATTTGGAATATTATTTATCAGAAATATTTAAGTGTAGTATTTTTAAATAAACATCAAAAGTTTATCGGAAAATATTTTGGAAAAGATAATCCTTTAAGCTCAATTAAATTTAATATAAACCTGATGTTGATGTATAATCATGAAATTTCGAATGATATAGCTGCTTAATGAATTAAGTTCCGGGGATCATTAACATCAGAGGGCTTCATATTGGAATTACACCACTGGAACCTTTTTCAGAAGTAATTATTGAATTTACTTAGTGATTAATGCTCTTCTTCAACTATAAAAATAAAAACGTTTTTATGAAAAAGAAAATAAATAATTTCTACCATAAAAAATACCTTTCCCTAATAGATAGTTATAGTAATTTCTTTTTCCTCTAGGGAATTAATTTTAGAAAACTATGAAATAAAGAATTTACTACGAAAATATATAGTTCGTTTCACACATTGTACGGTTGAAAGATTTTTTCAAGTCTAAATTTTGCGTTGTCATGAAAGTCATCTAAGCCTTATAATAACATAACCCCCTCCCCTTTAAAAAGGAATTGAAATAATGTTAAAAAAAGTTTTTTTTTAATGAAAATCTTAGATTTAACATAGCATTTGATTAAATCGTGCAAAGTGGTTTTGATGCCGGTCAACGAGCTTCAAACTAAACATGAGATCCTTTAATAAACCCTGATTAGCATAAATATTATATATTAAAGTGAATCTCCTCAGGATGAATGAATATCATCCGTTGCAATTTAAATATTCTGATGTGCAGGGGAATTTGTATTCAAATGAATCTTGTATGACTTGGTCAAGAATTAATCTTCCAACGTGAAGAAAATTGGCTTCGTTGCCTCTTAATGAGCGCTCATTATGTAAAACAAGCCAACAAATATATATAGGACGAGAGGGGGTTGGGATTCGTAGCCATGTTTTGAGATAACTTGAAGTACACTTCATTAAAACTTAATCACCAGACCTTTTTGGTTTTAAGAAGAAACATGCATAGTTATTTATATTTACTATTGGCAAATAAATAGCAAACTGTTGATTCCATAATTATTAGTTTTATTTTGAACATCTACGTTTCGGAGAAAGAGTCAGTAAATTTTGCAAGTTCAGACTTCCTCCCAAACAACTATTAGAACAATCAATAGTAACAGTATTGACGGATTATCAATTGGGGCTTACAAAGTTGATTTCAACCAAGATAGGAACCAACATTTAAAGGATTAATTGTTAGAGTGTAAACTCATTATCTTTTGCAAGCAGCATACATCAAGATCATAATTTTTTATATTAAAAATTCCTAAAAAATAAATTAAAAAAATATCAACTATGTCTGCAGTTTCGAGCACATTTATGTGCGTATTAGCATCGATGTGGCCTTCACAAGCAAACATTCGTCAATGCCTGAGGCTACCTTTCTATACAGGCTCCTCTATACTTTTCAATGGGCAACGCGCATTCTGGTCTCTGTTCTTCAATAAACTGGGGCCTTACGTAAGTTACACCGGGTGTTCCAAACAACTTAGAAGTGGAAAACAATAATTTTAAAAAGTTTAAATTTTACACCTTTTCCTTAGGCTTTTTACTTATTAAGTTATTAATAAATATAACTTGGGATTTAATTTAATAATAATAATTTTAAAAATGTGCCTTTTTATTATTAACAGAGAGCCAGGGCTTTTTTCAGCCTCCAGCAGCCTTGTTGTTCTCGCAGGTCTTTTTAATTCTTTTAATATTAGCGAGCTTGGAAGATTTTCCGATTTTTTAGAGTCTCTGAACAATTTTCTGTCCTCGCGTTCCCTAGTAATTCGTTTTCGACCTGGTTTTTATATATTAGTATGTGATCCAGTATTCTTTAAAGATGTACACCTCGGTGCGAGGTTTTAATAATTTTCGTAATTTCCACTTTGGACATGCCTTGTTCTTTGAGAAGTTCAATTTTTATGCTTTGTTGCAAATTGAATTCACTTTTTTTAGGCATAATCTTTCTAAAATGACTAAATTATAAAATTAAATAAAAAATTTATTGTCCAAAAGAAGTGTAGTGTTCCTAACTAGCGATGATTGTAACCTGATTACAATGTAAGAATAAGCTTGTAAGCCAAATATTAAATTTTTAGATGTTTTATGAAAGAGAGTAAAATCTATATTTGTGTTCTTTTTACTTTTAAGTTGCCGACAAAGGAATAATAAACAAGAAAAAATATTCAAAGAAATAGTTTTGTAATAATTTAAGGGTGATCAATACCTTTGGCCATGGATGAATATACTATGACCCTTATAAGTGGTATGAGGTATGTTTTCGGTTAAATATTATGGCGGATATTTGATTTTGACAGGTATCACATTATTTAATGTTTTATTTTATTTTGTTATAAATATGTTATATATTTATGGCCCATTATCACAATCATGTGATCGGATATTATGACAGCTTTACGAAATATTTACAATTATATCCCTCGACTCAGATTACAACAAAGGCAAAACACATAGCTCAATTAAAAATTGTTCCTAAATTCCCTATTCGTAATCCAAATATGAAGCTTATAGAAAGATCCTCACAGATTATTTAGGACCTATATTGTTAATAAACACATGGGGTAGGCCTATCAATTAAAGTATCTACAGTCTATATTCTGTGTCAAATAAAGTTACTGTCCACAGTTCCACCAATCACCTTAGAGTTTAGTCAGAATATAAATTGATTTCTAAAGTTTGTAAAATTCCCGAAACCCAACAATATGTTCAGCCTTTACAATTACTTACATGCAACGCCTGGAACAGTCTTTTATAAAATATGATAAAAAATTTCAAAACAAGAAATTTCAGATTTCCTTAAATAAAGATGATAGGTTAGGTACAAAATGTTATCTCTAACTTTAAATGCAACCATATAAAAATTTTTTCATCTATAGAGACCGATCGAAATATTAAACATTTCGGGAGTTGGAAATTATGAAGTTAAGGATGAAAAAAATAAATCTAAAATTTCAGCCTCATTTTTTTCGTTTTTGAGATATCTTGCTCACACATAGACAGTCAGGCCATTTCGCGTGATCCATTTTTTAGATCTCAAAATATGTATTTCCGTTGCAATCTCGACATCGATTTTTTTGCGTTCGACTTTTCTTCTATATATTACATATATAAGTAAAAGAAACTAAAATATGCAATTATTCAATGAACATTATATACAATAATAATTTTTTATTAGAAAATCAGAAATATTAAAAAAAAATTTTTCTAATAGTTGTGAATTTTCTCTAAAGAAAGAAAAAAAAAAAGATTATTTTTTTCTTTATATATAAAGAAACTTTTCTCATGCCCACCTCAGTAATACAGCGAAGTAGATATTCTCCCTTGACCCCTCCTTTAATTAATAATTTTTTTTTTATTTATTATTACCATTTAGGCCTATATGACCTCAGATGTCGAAAAGACTACATTGTTTATATATATTTATAAGTTTGTTGATGACAGCAAAAAATAAACGTGTCAAACCATCGAGATCAATAACCTTGAAGTACCAAAGGTCACTGGTTCGCTTTCCGTCCTGAGCGACAAAAATTTACCAAGATCTTTATGGACAAGCAAGGCCAAGTAGCGCTGAACCTCGGCTGGGTGGCCCCGAGGAACGCCCGCCGAAAGACATCAATACTGATTTTTCTTCTAATAACTTATCGTGTATATATATATTCATAATGTCCTCAACAATCAAAAATGACTAAATTAAATTTAAAAAAAGAAAAGCCTTCCGCATTGTTTTCCGTTAAAAAAAAGCAAAGGCCTAATTCATTTTCATCCGTCAAAATCTTGCAATAATTACATAAATCTCATTCAATAATGGATAAATAAAAATTTTAATATTTAACTTTCAAAAAAAATATATTTTATTATAAATGGTTTGGTAGAAGAAAACTCTATTCATCCATCCATTAGATACTTTAGTGATCAAATATTTTGGAATGTATTCACACCCTATCGATTGTTTGCGCCACCTGTTCGGTTCGTTTTGCCACCCTCCCTAAAAAAAAAAAAAGATGAAGAAGAAGCAGAGAGGCAGGCGGAGGACGAGGACATCTATTTTACGAGGTCCGATTCAAAGGGAATGCGGTCGTCGTATTCGGATTGATTCCAAACAGACGAGACTCATATGCCCCAGCTACATTTCCTCTTTTTGCCTTTCCACTCTCCCTTCATCTAATATTTTATAAACGCCCAGGCATGAATTATTGTCAGAATCAAAGAGAGAGGGTCGGATATTGGGAGCCGCTGCTTGCTTGCCCTTCTGAATTACGACACAAGAAAATCTAGAAAACGTCATTTAACCAGCACAAAAAAATATAAAATTTTCATTTAGCATGAAGTGGCTCCACTTGAGAAGACTATTTTTTTTTCTCTATTCCAGCTCTTCGGTGTATAAATTCCTCCTCCCCTCATTAATTATCTCCAAGAATCTGAAAAATTTTCTCAAATATTATTATTATTAATTTTTCCATGATAGTCTGTTTATGTTCTTCAAATACAAGCCTGTTATTTTGTAATATAAGAATATTAAATAATTGATAATGGAATTAAGATTGATTTTTATGTGTGTGTTCTATTCTATGTCACTATCAATAGAAAATAATTTCTCTTTTAGGATAGCAGCACTTTTGTTTTTGTTCTCTCTTTACACGCGATAAGTTAATCGTTTAATAAAGTAAATGTTGGAAATAGATTCTTTTTTAGGGCTTTTTGACCGTCACATCTATCACGTGCTTTATTTATGCTCTAGACGGATATGAATATTGATAATGAGGTGATCAAAGATACCCAAATCTAATGGGGAATATTAAATGTTCAATAATGCAAAGTCGAAAGAAACGAAAGAGCCTTCAAAATAATAAATAAATATTAGTAAGTATATTAACGATTTTTCAAAATTTCCTGTTTGTTTAAGAAAAAAATGTGACTACGCCCAAAGGATCTTTTAAATGACAGGATTATTTTTCTGGCTTCCCGCTAACTTTTATTCTGTATGATTTTTTTTTTTTTATAATAATATAATAATTCTAATACCAGATTTGAAAATAAAGACGATTATGAGGATGTTTATAACCAATATCGAAACGTCACCGTTTTGAAAATATGGAATTTTGAATCTGTATTATCAGTAACAGTAAAATAAACGTTGTACATGAGTATTATTTGTTTTAATAGGAACCCATTATCGTTTAATGCCTTCAAGAGGGACGGATAAAGGACAAAGACTCGATTACAAGATGATGCCGTTGATGCTTTGTTAAATATTAGCCATAAGCTTCAAGTTTGAATCGGGTTGTGGTGGGGGAAGGGCGATGATGGTTCTTTGAGAGGAGAATTAATACGTGAACAAAGAGATCGATCGGACGTTAGAAATAATACCACTAAAATGGCAGTATTTAACCCATTTTGGAAAATAAAATTTCCTATTAAAAAGACAAGGAAATGTATTGGGGATATTCTTACTCGTTCTACGTCACTGCAATAATCCCCCGACCGTTAGAAATTATTCATATATCTGGAGAAGTTTTTATAAAATAATGTTTGTTTATTGTGATTGTAAAGATTTAAAAATAGTAAATTTTAAAGAATGAATTTTAAAATAAAATAAGAAAAAAAAAAAATCAATCAATCAATCATCTTTAACTCTCTATCCTCTTTCTTCTGAGCCTGTATGAAAAAATTTAAGATGCTTTTATTATTTATAAGAAGGAAAAGAGAGATGGGGTAACTATGAAGCGACTTAAGCCCTCCTCCCATCTAAAGGGGGTGATATATACCAAGATTTACATTTTATTCAGATTATCTGCAGGGCTTGCGAAATGTTGCTCCTCCTTTCATATAATGAACGAATTCGAGGAGAAAGAGAGGATGAAATGGTAACTGAAGAAGAAGAAGAAGAAGAAATGAGAAGGAGGAAGTCATTGACGATGAGGGGGACCAAGCAAGAAAAATTTATCATTTGAATAGCGAAGGGGATTTTTTTATTGAAGGCCACGATTTCCGTCAAAAAAAAAAAAAGAGATCGAAAGAGAGAGAGAAAGGAATGAATAAAAGAATTCAATTGTTGCATGTAAGTGAAAATAAATGAAATGTTTGGTCAATCATTTTCTTGAATAAATCGAGAATTTTGAGGATGCAAAGCCTTTTTATGGAAATGATGATTCCTTAGGTGGATTGTTGTTTATTTTTGAGACCGACTTAATTAGACCCTCTAATAGCTACTCTATTTTATCAACAATTTTTATTTTCTCTTATATATGTAATATATAATAGAGGGATCGCAAAATAATCGATGTTGAGATTTCAAATGAAATACACGTTTTGAGGTCCTTGAGTCTGAGTCTCGCAAAATGGCTTGTGTGTGAATAAGATTTCTCAAAAACTAAAGGAGACCCGAAACTCAAATTTTATATTTAAGTTAGGCACCTCGTACCTCGAAGTTTTTGAATAAAATGGGTATTAGTACTTTACTGATGTACTTTTTTCGATTTTCTCAAAATTCGCTCAAACGATTTTGATTAAAATTCATAAAACAATTAATTATTTATTAGATGATCTTTGAAATGTATTGTATTAATCCTTATCTCCACAAAAATTGTTTGAGGCCCACTTTACTCTTGTACGTTTGTGTGATTTTCTCTTAAGCTTCTCTAACAATGTTTTTTTTCGGTATCTGAGACCATTTAGATTCCATTCTTATTTTTATATAAATATGGTAGCCAATTAAATTCAAATAAATTTTTGTCGCTCAGATCGGGAAGCAATTAAAGCAAATTAAACAATTTCTAGAATTTCTCTAATTATTTTCCACCAAAAAAACTAATTTTTTGAGTTAAAAATGTAATAAAAAAATATTTTTTTACAATCTCAGGGGAGATACAGTATATAGTATGGTTTTCTATTCGGAAAATGCGCTAAAAGATAGCCGTGCCTTAACCATGTCAAACAATAATAAAGAAACCCTCCATCTTGCCCCATTCTATAGAAGACATGGATGACTACGCTAAGGGCTTCTTTTTCCTTGTTGAAAGTTTCAATTAAAAGAAAATAAGTATTAAAAAAATTATTTAATCAAAAGTATCTAATATTTAAAATGTAACAGCGAATATAAACGATTTGACCATCTTTTTTCCAAATCATTAAATATATATGATTAAAACCAATAATAATAAATAGAAAATAAAGCAAAAATTACCAAATGAGAAAACAAGGATCAGAGCGATGAGAGGAAATCTATGCTCAGATTCACCCCATACTAGTGCCCAGGTCTCTGAGCCTATCCCACAAACAAGTCCAGGCCTGCATCCTGAGGCATCAAGAGAGCCAAATGAATTGGTCGGGAGTAAAAACAAATATTCAATTCCCTAAAAAAAATAACAAAATAAGTAAAAGTAAAAAAAATGGATATCATTATCTTTAATCATAAAAAAAATTTGGCAACGCATATCTTTAGCTACAATAGTTTGGGGACAAGGCAGTGATTATGTGTTTTTGTTAATTCAAGTAAATGTGAGAGCTACTTAAATATATTTGCTCTCATTTACTATTTATGTCTTTAAATATATTATATGATATTGGCCTAATTAATATTTTGTTCTATTCCTGCATTGGCTAACAATATTTACGTGTACGTATATAGCATAAGATAAATAGTAAATTTTTGTTAAGAAACTATTTTTATGCTTAACTAATATTTAA
>JAAAKE020101310.1:0-18383 GCA_010014785.2 Anisolabis maritima
ATTTAATACATGTTACAGACCCTCTTTTTTAGTGGAAAAAATGAATTATAATTGACATTTTATTAAATTCCATAGCGTACTTAGAAGTTGGGGGTCAAGAAAAGGCTTTGGAAGGAGTTTTACCGGACTGGTGGGGATTTTATTACTTAATTTATTCTTACGCCATCAGCACAGGACATTATCAGTTTATTTAAAATAATCAACAATTCATAAAATAATAATGATCCCTAAAAAAGGCGATCTACTCGGAGAGGTGTTTTGTGTGGGTTGTCTAATTGGCCAAATTATTTTTATAATGAATTCTACAATTAATATTCTTTCCCAGAATTATAGCTACTTTATTCCCATTTTAAAATGCAAAATTTCTATTTTTAGTTGTTCAAGTACAGATTTATTTTTTTATTTTTTAAATAATTTCAATTGAAATTTGAAGGCCTTTTCAAAATCTATAGTGGACTCGTTTTTGGAATTCCTTGAATTTTATTCTCGCTCTAAAAGACTGTCAACAAAAAGATTCCCCAGCCATAGAAGCTACTCTTGAACTAAGTTTTTACCAAATTCGAAGACCGGCCCAACTATACATATGTATAAACTGAAAGTATTGAAATTTATAAATTATCAAATTAAATTAATATACAAATTTTTTTGCAGCATGTGATTGATAAGTTAAATTTTTTTACTTGCTGTGATGACGAAATCATGTTTGAATACGATCTATATAATTAACTCGATAATATTCTAATTAAAAGAAAAGATATATCGATTTTTAATTTTTTTTTTTTAGAAATTTTTTTTTCAATATCGATCGTTTTGACTGATAGTGTTTTTGGTCTGTGGTGATGTGAGGAGCTTCTAAGCCGGTCAGATTGCGAGCAATTAATCACCATAATGAATCCTGGCTTGATCGTTCTAAAGAGTTGATGGCTCACTTCACTTGTCTTAGGACAGCAAAAAATAAATAGAATTTATCAAAAGTGCTCTGTGAGTGATGATGATTGAATTAAAAAAAAAATAAAATAATGAAAAACAAAAGAAAACGTTGCAGACTTTGGGGGATTCATATTTAATTATTAATAGTCTTTTGACAATGATAAAATAACTTCACTAATAGCTGGAATTAAATTTATTGAAGCAATTAAATTCGCCAACTGGCACTTCATATTATAAAAAAGTTGTTATTTCATAAAAAATAATAAATAAACTGATGTGGCTAACAGATAACCGAACACCAAAATAATAATATATTTTTGTAAAAAGCTAAAGAATTTATTAAAAAATTTCTTTAACAAAAGTTTTAAAGATTTGTAATCCTAACAAATCTTATTTGAAATAATTTAATAATTAATGTTCAAGAAAAAAAGTTGTGGACGTTTGGTTTCTGGAAGCAAGTCAAAAACTTTCGATTAATTGCTCAAGAGCTATTCTGAGCAGACCATTTCATTTTTAGAGAGAGTTAACAACTGCGCATGCGTGATCGATCCGCTTTAGAGGAGAGCTCTGGAGCAATAAATTGAAAAATTTGTGAGTTAGTCATTTGCATTACTTATCTACCAGCAAGTAAACACGAACGAATTTATGTACCCCATCTGAAAATCCCATGTGAGGAGGGGCCCGAGCATCCAGCCTATTCGCCTTTTAACTTCTCAAGGGGCAATTTTCTCTCAGTGGAGTTGCTTGAGATTCTGATCCGTGTTAAGATTCGAACTAAATCCAGCAGCTATATCGTATTCCAAAACAAACTGTTAATCTACCAGCCCCATTTCCTATGCACGACTCGTATATGCATGTTAAATATTCATTAGAAATACATTCATTTCTGACCAGAGATTCAGAAGATATACATTAAAAGGAAGAAGCAGAAAAACAAGCCATTTTCATGGTCATTGAATATTGACAAAGTTCCGTATTACTCAGAGATTAAAAATGACTTGATTAAGTAATTTGTAATCATTTGATTAGTTATTTTTTAAGAAAGTTATACTTGAGAGTAAGCTAACAAATTTTAGGACAATTGGTGAAATCATTAGACCCAATTGATCGAAGATTATTTTATCTTTTTAGATCAGAAGAAAATTTCTTTAGCTGATCAATTGTTTTATCTTTTACTTTCTATTAGAAAGAAACTAAAAGTGTATTACTTACTTTAATAAAAGAGAACAAGGTGTGTTTTGAATTTTTGAGGAAATTTATTACCTACCATACGTTTCAATTTTCAACGTTGTTGTTCCAATTTTTATTAATATATATTGTGCAGTAAATTTCATCAGAAAATAAATCTTCATTTTTTGTAAGCTGAAACGAGCCTTTTTTTTTATTTTTTAATCATTGGGATGTATTTCTCAGATAATCAGAAATTTAATTGATGCTATTCTAATTGGCTTTCACAGCTTCAAAAAAGCACTATTATTTTCAAAGAGAGCTATCAAAACGGTCATCTCGATCTTTGTCCCCGGGACCATCAATCTGATTTGAAAAGAGCAGAGGGATCTTGTTCGCTGTCAGTTTTAATTATTACGGCCAGACTGTTAAATTTATATAGTTGTATAAATGGGCAAGGAGATAATTTTAAACTAGAGAGAATTGATATTTATTATTTTAATAAAAATTTTACTTTTTTCCCTGAAAAAATTTTATTTTAATATATTAACCAAAAAAAAAATTGTTTTTTTTTTCAATTGCCAACGTTTCGAGCATCATACTCTTTTTCAAGACAAATTATTAATTTTAATGACATAATAATAGCAATTTTTTAAAATCATGACTTTGGACGAGTTGTTTTTAAATATCTGCCCCATTTGTATAACTTAAAATCAACAAGTTATTTGATTAAATCAATATTGTGAAGATTGGGGCTCATTCTTGAATGGTCTCTCTGTTACAATTACACCACCGTTTCTCAACCACTGAGACTCAAGAATAAAATACTAAATATGGGGAGAAAAAATTAGGAGTAAGGTGGTTAGCGGGGAGAACATCTCTAACAAAAGGTCGCATAAAATTTATAAAGAAAAAAAATTGAGCAAAAAAGCTTTTAAAATTTTTGCTATTCCTATTCATGAGAGAAATTGAAAGAAATATTCAAAAAAGAGAAAGTAGATGAAAAAAAGTTTTAGAAACCGCGCCTTTACTTATCAATTATTAAGTTTGAAATTTTTTAAAATTGAATAAATTATTCTTATCCCCTAACGTTTAGCAGACCTCCAAAAATATTTGGCAAAATATTACTCCAACATCAGCAGAAACATCCCCAACAATTTGCTCGGTTTTACTTTTGAGGGGTGGCTGGTGGCAACGAGTGACTTGCAGATAAGGGGGAGCACAAAAGCCCTGGACGGGTAGCTTAAGGGCCGTTTCACCCCACCACGAGAAACGGGCATCAAGGTATCTGTATAGCGAGTGTCATAAGTTGTGCCATTTCAGTGCGGTATCTACTCAAAATTTATTATCACGATCTATTATCGTGCCTAACTTTTCAAAAAATTCCCTTTGGCTAGTGTTATCATTTGGAAAAGGGCAATTGCCTCGAAAGTATTTTTTTTTTTTACATATCTCCTTTTTATATAAGTTTGATCATCATCGTTTGTGCTCCCAATAAAAAGATAAAATGATTTTAGCTGAGGGGATGGAGCATCTAAAATTTTTTTTAAATAAGAGATATTAATAATAACCTATTTCGAATTTCAATATTATTTGGCTAAAAATAATTGTTGTTGAGAAATCATTTGAAGGTCCATATTCCATTTTGCTTGTTGGAAGATAGACAAGCCAAATTAAAAAATAGATTTTTCGATTAGTTGCTCCAGAGCTCCTGCTACATGCAAAAATTAACTAAATGAACATGCATGGTTCGTTCAAGAGGAAAGGGGCGATTAATCATTTAGGAAATTTGGTCCTTATCTTCCAGTAAGCAAAATTCCGAACCAATTTTTACACTGCATAGTAAAGGTTTCATATAAAACTATTAAATATAAAGCGACATGATTATAAATAAGATAAAAAAAATCCTCTAACAAACTTAGAAAAGCAAGCGCAATTATAAATAAAATACATAAAATGTGTTTAGACGTTATTCTTAAGAAACTAATAAACAAACATAATTTGCATTTCTATTAAAAATTCATATTTCATATTATTAAAATAAAAAAAAAAAAATTAATGTCCCAAGGAGTTCAATATGATCGTAAAGCAATGGTGCATTTGCTCTATGGACACACCTTTAAAATATGCAAAATGAGAAGCATATAGCATAATAAATTATAGAAAAAATATTTATATGAAATTTTACTTTATCATCTTACTCATTAGTAAATATATATTAAAGTATTTATATACGTTTCAAATTAATTGAATTCATTTCATTGAACCTTAAAGGTCCACTTAAAACTCGCTTTTAGTCCAGGAAACCAAGGAATAAATAAATATGCCTGAACTGATAATTAAACCAGACTATTTGCGATAGTCACATCTAAAGAGGACCCTTCTACTAAAAACAATCTAAGTTCATATTTCTATGAAAAACTAACTAAAGAAAATTATATGTTTTATGTCAATTCAAACTTGCGTTTGGTCTCCTTTTGCACGGTCGATATTGTGGAACAACATGCACAGTGAGACCATATAAATAAAATTAAGCTCTGGCTAAAGGAGATAAACAAATAAATTAAATTAAAATAAAAGGAAATTGAACATTTGTTAAATCAATTATTTTCAGGAGGGAAATAAGTAAAAAGCGTTTTTTAATAAATACAGGAGAGGAATTTTGAATAAATATCCAAGAATATTTTTTTTTATTAAAAATAAATCAAATCTGAAATTCTACTTCGAGGAAGTCCAGGGAGACATCCCACCTTATTGGCCACGATATCCGCTCTAGGCAAGTTTTTATAAAAAGCTCGTTAAGAAAAATTTCCTTCTTTATCTCTTCAGCTCACTATAATGAGAATTTGAAAGGACTTGATGTTATGACGGGATCTTAAAACAAAAATCCCGGGTTCGAATCTTTCCGCATATTTCATAAAAACATTTCTCTCTTGCCTCAAGTCTTGTATTTTAAATAAAGAAATAAGCAAACATCTAGGTGTTTGAATCATATCCACCTCTATATGTTATTTATTTATATTTTTCTCAACATTCTTGTACACACTTCTGGTACTTATTTATAATTCTAGATCATTTTTTAATGATAAAGATCAAGTTTGATTCTTATAGTCGATTTGGGAATTTTTATATATAACTAGTGATTTTTTTCGCCCTTGCTGACCCTTAAAAAAGTTAACTCCTTGGCGTGACTCCATTCTGGAGTAAAAGAGACCGCTATATAGTTATAGGGGGGTTAAAAACTAAGAGATAAAATAAATATAATTTTATAATTAAATTAATTAAAATTAAATTGATAAAAATATATGAATAGTAATATTAAATTTTTTTTAAATTATATTTGAATAGAAGTACAATAATTAAATAAAATACTATTATATATTACAGATTACTATTTTTATCCGAAACTTCCTTCTATCCAACAATACCTTCAAACGTACATTAAATATTCTATTTAAACAATTCTCCCTAATTTTAAAACTCTAGAAATAAACTGGCTGATAGTTAATAAAATTAAATAATAATACTGGGATGAGTTCCCGTTTCCTTCTACAGGAGGAGAAATTTTTCGCTATTAACTCAGGATTATAAGTTGAACTGCTTTATCAAACAAAGAAGTGGTGACTGTAATGCTTATTTAGAAGGAAATGGGCAGAAGGAGCCAAATAGTTTTTGTGTTATTATTCAGTTACAGTGAGACGTTTCGGTTCATCTTTAATAAACCATCATCAGTCTAGACCAAAAAAATTGCATTAAATTAGACAACAACATTCCAAGTATATAAAGAGATCTTTAAGAGGCAATTTATTTGGCTGCCTCTGCCCATTTTCTTCTTAACTAGCTACTTTATTCGAACGGCTAATTATAACTTAGTATAATATGTTCTTAAAGAGAATTTTTTAGCTACGAGGAATAGATATAATATATTTCTTTTTCTTAAGATCTTTTGTTCTTCTTCAAAGTTCGATTCTATCTTTTAACTTGTTTGGTCCTTTAGGGGAGAAATTAAAAAAAAATCTTTCTTGAAAAATATAAAACCTTATATTCAATCTTTATAAAATCTGATTTTCTTTTGCATGCATAATGTTGTGTCTTGTCTGATTCTATCGAAGTAACTGATCAACTACGAATGAGTGAGCTGAACTTATATAGGCTTTCCACCCCTACTTTATTCCTCCCCTTTCCCTCCACACTTAATACCGTCATAGTTTAGTCTGATTTCTTGGAACTCAGGAGAGCTAATCTCCCTCCTCAATTTAGATTCATAACACTCTCTGAAATAACAGAAAAAATTGTATGTAACCACTTTGAGTTGGAGTAAGTGCCCAAATTTATTTATACCCATACCCCAGGTTTTGGTATATTCTTTGAAGGAATGGTTCAAGGATTAGGGCAGTTTTATTATTGTTGTATAACAAAAGGAGTAAAATTAATTAGCAATAATCAGAGACTCCTGTGAGAAAGATAGCTGCAGTAGGAAGAGCCTGCACTTATACTAAATAATATTATAAATTAAAAAAAAAACTTACCTCTGGCATTAAAAAAAAGCTCTATTGCAAGTTCATAAGCTCAGAGGTTTGGAGGGTACCTGAAACAAAGGTTTCTTTTAATTTAAGATGATGACAAATTTCTAAAGATGGCTTAATAAATTATAAGTATAATAATATATATGATGTAGTATGAATATTTTTTTAACATATGGAAATATGGAAGGATATATTCTCACAACATCCCCTTTCAGCTGTACCGTTCGCTTCCTTAAATTCTCATTTAATATTCCCAATTAAATTTTTTTTCTTTCCTTAAATGAGCGGAAGTTAATTTTAATTATGGCCCATCCATTAAAGAACTCTCTTTTTAGTGATTCCTTTTACATGTCTAGTAAGTAAATACGGAACTTATTTCTTGACATCCTGTACATTACTATGCCTCGTGATTGAGTTTGGAAATTAAACAAAAAATACTCTCTCTCTCTCTTTCTTTCTGATGGATGAATCGGACATTGGATAATGGTTCGAGTAGGGTCTTCGTGTTTGCTTGGACAAACTCACTCAGGTCGTGGAGTCGTGGATGACTTTTTCTTGCCATGGACGCTTTTTTTTTTTTTTTTATTTTTATTTTCTTCTGGTCAGGATGACTCATGGCAGCTTGCCGTTCAAAATAAAAACTTTACAAAGGGCTTTTGATGATGAAAGGTCATTGGAAAGAGAAGGCAATCTAAATTTTGAGAGATTTAGCCATTTTTTTTTTTAATTCATTGAACTTTTTAACCTGAAGTTAAAAGAAATCTCCGGGTGATGTTAGAAGTTATTTAATATCATCAAAAGATGACAGCGAGATTAATTATTATAATCGGTTAACGTTACCTTTTCAATTACTCATTTATATTTATTTCATTTTGAGTCTTATTGGTTTTGATTTAATTTCCTTTCGTTTCATAAAATGTCCATCAGTCATTGCTAAATCGATAACGATCATATTCTCACTCAAACACGCATAAGGTATGTAAAATTTTTACTGGCAATGAATATGTCGAGATTTCATTTTTAATATTCACTACGAGCGTGTGACGCGTGTCACTTATTTTGATTTATTAAATTTTTGCTAGGTGGATTCCCAACTCGTGGGGTCCACACATTTCAAACTGACAACCTCTACTCACTCTATTTTCGATTATTATATATTGCGAACGGAGATTAGCAACAGGGTGGTGGAAAAGAAATCATTTAATCATGATATATGTGAAAAATTTATGACCGTTTAGGAATAAAGCAGAAAATCAAAATAAATGAATGAATAAGCTACCAAATAAATAATGGACAAATTATTTTTTTTTTTGCTGACTTAACTGGATATCAAACATATACCTTATAAGTAACTTTAGAAAAAATAAATCCCAAATAAGTAAAAGAAAAACTATGATCTATTTATAACTTTTTTACTATTGGACGAGTGGAACAAAGACCTGACTAATCAGAGCGCTATTGCACCCACGTTGTAAGATTTTCCCAAAAAGGCTGCCTCTCAGGGATGCACATCGCTGCAGTCGTTCGCTCTGCCCCTCCGCTGAAAAAGGAGTACTAAAGAAATTGCATACTTTGGACGATAGAAATCTCTAATAGATGATAAATTTTAGCGAAATAAGACCCACGAGATGGTTTTATTCATCTTTTTAAATATCCTTTATTGGAAAAAAACGAAATATATTAACACGGGTTTTATTTTCCCATTTGAAGTTTTGTTTTTCAAAAGATGAGTAAATATCCCGTCAATTCCTTGCTTAATCATAATTGATTATTATTGCTCCTCAAAGAGACATGAAATTTCATCTTCAATTATTACAATCTTTGTTAAAAATTCCGTTCCTAATTCGGAAGACCAAAGAGGCATTAGGTCGGACCCTTCTTGCAAGTTGGTCACTCGGATTGTCCATCACCCTATGAAAAGCCCTTTACTGTCCTGTCGTTTCTTCTCTGGTCAATTAGACTTCTCGAGTTCATTTCACGGACCATTTACTTGAACCGGATCTAGATGTTTTATATATATATATATAAGTATAGTATATATTCGTATAGATGGTTATCGGTGTGTATGTGTTTAGAAACCGTTGACTAAGCTACCGGAATAGAGATGGATGCTTCGGAAGGGTCTCTGAGATAATAGTCCCTTCTGTGTTTACGGGTTACAATAACATTTAATGTTTAGTGATAAAACACCGGAATTGAGACACAACCGAGTAATCGATTGAAGAGAATATTTTTTTAAATAAAATAAAAATAATAAAAAAAATTCCAATTGGAAATGGCAGAGAACCGTAAAATTTCCGGTTAATTCACTTTTACAACTAGTGAGCATTTAATTCTTTCTCTGGATTATTGAATCAAGTCTCTTTGATATTTTAATAATTACAATAGAATTCATTTGATGAAATAAAATATTTCAGTTTTCAAAAATTTGGGGATAGAAAGGACCAACCATCAATTAATATATTATAGGACATCATTTATTTTGTTAATAAATTTATAATGAAGGTCAAATAAAGAATACAAATCCTTTGGCAGTAGTAAATTTATTAATATGTGATTATTGCCGGATATTTCGGAAGTCAACTTTTCTTCATTAACGAGCTCACCCTTATAAAGCCACCTACTGAAAATATTTGTTAGTTGGGAGAAGAAAATTTTAATTTATATAAGAATACAAGAATAGCCTCTTTTCTTAAGGAAACAATGTTAAAAACCTCCCAAATATCAGACAATAATCACCTGCTAATAAACTTACTTCTGTCAAACCTTCATCGTTAATATTCCACATTCCACTCCTTTGAACTTAATTATATTCATTATTACTGGCGGATCTTATGAAGAGGATTTTTTTAATAGTTAAAAAAATATGTCTGGATAATATGTATCGTAAATAATATAAATTAAAATTGTTTAAATTTTATGTAACTTCTGATGCAGAAAAGACTTTAAAAAAATTGGTAAAAATAAATCAAATGAGAAGCAGTCCTAAGCAAGTAAAATTTTTTCAAATGTCTTCCTCTCCTCCCCCCCCCCCTGTTAATATTATACCTTAAGCATCTTTTTTAATAATAAGATTAATTTAATAATTTAATCACATATGAGAGACCATATTTAAAGTGAGGTGCCTTTTCAGGATATCTTATATATTTCAAAAATAGAATAACTTAAGTGATTTTAATTATTTACTTTTTTTTTATTCGTTTTATACGGTTGAAAAACTTTTAAAAATTCACAAATAATTTTTATCTAAAAATATTAAATTATCATATTGAAATTTTTGATTATTCCTGAGAATATTTTTATAAGTATTATCATATTGAAGGGAAAATGATCCACTTTGGAAAATAAATCCTCTTCTGTTTATCAAAGTGCTATAAACCAACCAATCAACGGGCCCTCTTTCGATTTACAAAATCGATTCTTGTCTAAGATAAGGGGATCTCTTAATATCGCATCCAAGTCTGATATGAAGGGAGAGGAAAGAGGAATTGGAGGGCCTAACCCTCCTCGTTGGAGAGTGAGAAAAAGAGAGAGAGAATAGAGCAGTAAATGAAAGATTTATTTTTTTGGTTAGTGGAATTCTAAACTCGACCCTTTGTATTGATAGTCCTTTACCCTTCACCCCTTCTGGTTTATTTAATTAAATGAACTCAATATATATATATTTTTAAGTTTAAAACCGTCCTTTAAAGGCTAAAAAAAAATATTTAATTTTTTCTTAATTTATCTCTTTCATGTTTAGGGCAAAAATAAATTGAAAAGCACCCCCTTTGACAAAGGGTATTTATTTTTGGGAATCGTTATTTATTTTTTTAATAAATCCAGTAAAAATATATATATATAATTTTGTGTATCAGCCGAGAAGACTGACTCGCCGGTGATATTTTATTTCATTTCTTTTGTCATTGGCGAGGGAAAGGGGGTGGGAGAGAACACAAGCACTCCCCCCCCCCACATGTGATATATATATATATATATATATATATATATCGTTGTCGCTATCTACTCACCAGATGTGGGCTCCTGAGTGAATTAATATTGATAATAAACAAAGGAATATTTAATTTTAAAATATTATTACATTAGATTCTTTAAGTGGAAAAAAAGCATCTCATTATGAGGTTAAAGATATTGACATCGTCAATATTGATAAACTTCAATTTGAAAAATAAGGGATGGGTTCGAATGTTGTAATTTATTTATCATTTGGATACCAAATGATATATATTTATATCCCTGGATAATTTGTTTCGTAAATAAAATATATTATTTAAAGTCTATATGGCCTCAGATGCTGCAAATACTAAAAAAAAATATAACAATTAAATTGTTTAGACTATTTTTTTTTTTTTTAAGTCTTTTTCGGTATCTGTGACCATTTAGATTCCATCCTTATCTATTTAAATTAATTGGTAGCCAATATAATTTAAATAAATTTTTGTCGCTCAGAACGGGAAGCGAACCACTGACCTTTGGTATGAGAAGCTAGATCTCTAGCTTTGCACCAAGGGACAGGGCTGTTTAAAGACTATATGGACAAAGTCAAACAAAAAAAATGACGAGGATTTTTTTTTCCAATGATAATACGTAATATTTTTAAGTTATGATTCTTTTTTATCAAAGAATTATTATATCATATTATTTTAACATAACAAAATCTCTTTGGTAAGATTTCAATGTGAACATATTTATATTTTATTTTTTTATATGAAGATGATAATATCAAAGAAATTTTTTTTCTCTGCCAATATAGAAAAGATAAAATATTTCTGGATTAAAATATGAATGAGATAAAATGTTTTCCAAGATAGCGTAGCGACCACAACCTGTTTAATAATTGAAAGGTGTTTGTAGATTAATACTTCGCATTGTTTTTCACAATCAGCATCGAGATCTTTAGCTCTCTTAGAGTAAACGTACTCTAATATATTTTCTTGTTAAAGATTTAAGATAAATATAACGTGAAAATAAAGTTATATAAAAGAAGTTGTTAAGCCTTTTGGTTGCGAAGAGAGGGGCTTTTTATATGACTACGGTTAAATGATATTTAATATTTATTATATTAATATATTTAAATTGTCATATTTTTAAATTATTCATATAATTTTTACTTTCTCTTACCTATCTCTGAAATATATAGTGAGAATGAACTGCGACCGCAAAAAAATTAAATTTTAACACATTGCGCATTTTTAGGCGCCCTGAATTTAAAAAAACAACAAGTTTACACAAAATTGAAACTTTATATTTAAGCTAGCTACCCTTGTCGCTTGTACTTGGAAGCTTTGAATAAAATCGGCCAACGGGTACTAATACTTTAGTGCTAGTTTTATTTTATTTTCTCAAAATTTGTTTCAACGATTTTGATTACCAATTCACTTTAAAAAATAGCATAATATTGTAGGAAATATTCACATAATCTACAATAACTTTTATATATATATATACATATATACATACATACATATAATATAATAGAATGTTTGCATCAAATAAAATTACAAGATATACCATACATAAACTAATAGTAATTTAAGGGTGGATATATAGGTTCAACCACGCATTCAACAAAAAAAAAAGAGAGAAGGTGGCAAGAAGGTTGAAAAAATAATCTCAGATGGTTGTATTAATATGTGCCGTTTTTTTATTATTTTACATATTTTTATATGTTACAATTGGACAGCAATCTTTCGACTCTGTGGTAAAAACTACCACGAAGGGCCCACCTTTTGAGATGATTCCATAATAAACCCAAGGTACGAATTAATGCAACCACCTAATAAATATCTAAATAGAACGGATTTTATCATAAAATCGATTGTCTTTAATTTTCATTTACCAATATTATTGCTTTCTCTGTTTTTGATAAGATTAATTTTATTATGAGTCATAAATAAGACGTAAATCGATTCTTTCATCATCATTAAAGTCCCCCAGAATCAGACAAGAAAACCCTCTAGGGCCTTGAATTGTGTTTTTTATGGGAAACAACTTGTTTATATATTTCGAATTAAAGTTTAAGTTCGCTCTTTTATATCAATTAAAAATTAAAGCGACAAACTGAAAGCTAGAAAAAAGAACGAAAACGATTAACATTGTATTTATTTTTCATATTATTTTCTACTGACCTTTTTTATTTTTTCACCATCCATATTTTAATACAATTTTAAAAAAGGAATAGCTCTTTTCAACTCTCAAACAGTATTATCTTTTTTTTATTTCACAATTTCATTTAAACGTCCTTCCTATTTGATTTTTAGAGGAACTCTCTGGACATTCTAAGAATCAAATGAAATAAATTTAAAAATAATGGTATAATGTGAAAAAGAAGAAAATCAAAAGTAATTTTTTAGTAAAAAAAAAAAAAAAAGAAGAAATTTAGGCGATAATATTTTTTTTATTATTATTTTAAATCAGAGAAAATTTTTATCAAACGACAAAAAATATTATATTTCAATAATTATTTTAAAAGACCAGTGTGAAAAAATTTCTTACGTATTATTAGAAAAAAAAACTTAGTCAAAATTTTTTGAACATGTAGAGGCAAAATGTTTTGCGTCTGGCATGTGCAGTTTTTTTTTTTTTTTTTGATAAATGCGACCACGTCAGTCTAACAATACAAGTAGATTTTTTAAATAAAAAGTTAAAACTATTATTCAATGTCTGATGAAGAAATTTTTTCAAATATTTTTTATGATTCATATGTTTATTTCGTTAAAAATTCCAAACATGAAATTGAATCGTGGAAATGAAAGAACATCATCGAGCATCTTTAGAATTATCACCCATCACCATCACCCGATAATTAATGTCAATTGGCAAACAGAGTTGTAGTTATAACCCGATATCTTATTATAGTTATTAGAGCGTATTAATTGGAAATTATTTTTCAATGTTTATTTATACATGGATGGTCATGAAGTCCGTTGTTTTAATCGAGCCAGTTCAATTTCATGAATCAACTCCTAACGGCTAAAACAAAAAAATATTCTAATCATTTCGGGAGATATCAGTTAATAGATTTTCAATTTTCTTTGGCAAAAAATTACCATTACTTTTTGGAATATGTAAAATAGTAAGAAAAGAAAAAAACCTGTACCGTTGTAATTTTCTTCTAAATTATTTTCCAGAAATTTAAATTGGCCATACCAATTTTTGAATTTACATTCCACTGCCTTTTATATCAAAAATTATAATAATAATACGATACTATACTGAAAAAATTTGAAAAAATAATTTTTTAATATTCATTTATAGTCCCAGTTTTAAGATAGAGTTTAGTAAGCGAATTTCTTTACTTAAGATTTTTTATTTGATCTTTTTTCCTCTAAATTTTGATCTCTAATATATATTTGATTTCGTTACAATTTTTCGAATCTTGTTTTTGCGTTTCAAAAATGAAGAGGGGTTAGTAAAACTTGTGTTATTTAGGGGAGAGAAACAGCCAAAAATATAAAATATAAAATTCAAAGAGGGGGAAAAAAAACCAATAGAACTCGACCCACAGGAAGTTCTTCAAAAAAAAAAATAAATATCAAATCTGAGGCCATTGAAATAAAAAAAATTAAACCGAACTGCTATCCTGATTCTTTAGAAAAATAAAAAAAAAATTTAACTAATTGTTGTTTTTCTCGTGCTCATTAGAAGTCATTTTTTTTTAGCTTATTTAGTGCATAAAAAGTATCTTTTTTTTATTTCCTGAGGATAAGTTGGTTTTCGTCGCCCTTGGCATTTAAATACAATGCCAAGGCGTTGCTATAGCTCTTGACTTACAAATAAGAGAAGATTTATTATTATTATACAATATTTGTTTTTGAAACCCAACCCAAGTAGGTTATATCGTTTATGGCAGATGAAAAATATATTTTCTCTTTTTTCTCACTGATCTGATTGAGATAAACTTAAGGCGAGTGCACAAACAACTTGGAATAGTACCGTAATATCTGTCTTTATTATTTATACCAGAATTGTCTCTTTAGTAGATCTAAGTATTATAAAATGTAGTTGGAAAATATATCTCCTCAGAAAGGATAATTGATATAAATTATGAAATTATTATTATTTTTTATCTAAAAAGCTTATGGGCCATTTTTTATGTACTATGCGTTGGCAATTAATTTAAATAAATATAGACCGAATCTGGGATGCCGAAGTCTTAAAAGAAACTTGACAAATTTTTGAAAACATCATTAATTATAATATGGAAAGAGCTATCTATGCCTGAGATACCCAACTGATTGTCTATACTTGTTTTACCATTTTTTTTATATTAACTAGTTAATACAGTAAAATATGAAAAGAGTGAAACGTGCAATTTTATACTTTTTAATAAAAATATCTATTAGTATATTAAAATTTTTTTTATGGTGGGGGAATAATATTTTGAGATGTGCCAAAAAATCGAAGTTCCGCCAATGACCCTTGAATCATAGAGCAAGTATCTCTGCTCTAAAGGGCAGGCGCAAAACCAAAAAAATTTCAAATGCGCCTGAAGTTAGGCAACCGTGCTATCTTTTTTAAAACCACTAACCAAAGACAATTTATCCAATCAAAAACAAATGTTTATTTGTGTGGAGCCAAAAAGGCCACCCAGTGGTCCTAAGGCCTTAGAAGGAATTCTTATTTCAACACCAATTATCATCTTTCTTTGGTTCTCCTCGAGCTACAAACTTTTGTTGTTTTCCTTTTACGTTTCCTAATCAACATCTTATTTAAATATAAAATAGACAATAAGTCGAATTTCCATTTTAGTATGGGTACATATTTTTTTTGACAATTGATGGTCTATTTGAGCGTTCAGATAAATCTGACGTGATATATTGGCGCATGTTCTCCAAAACCAAAGTATAATGGCATCGACTCGACTTCAGATCGGAACACCCACGCGACGGACATGGCTCATTTATTATACGAAATCTATTTATTCACTACTCCAGGCGTTACTGTTATTCTTTAAAATTTTACAAAAGAAAAGAAGTTGGTTTTTTTATTCTACTCTAATTATATTTTGAGTTTTCTTTTAATTGACTTGGAAATATATATTTTATATTGAAATTAATAATAATTTAATAATTAATATAGAAGTGAGGATATATTATTGAAAATGTGATTGTATTACGGAAATACTTTTTTTTATATTCATTAAAGATTAAAATGAATTCTTTTTAAATTTTATTATTTCAATCTGTTTTTGTTTTTATGAAACCCAAGCGACGTTATATGAAGTAAAGAAAGTATTTAATTATTTAGTTATTAAATAAAGTTCATTAAAAAATATTATTTAAAAATTTTCATTTTAATAAAATTCATATTTTTTTTATAAAGATAGTGGATCAAAAGGAAATTGAGAAAAAAAGGAGTGGTTTTAAATTAAAGGCCCCATCCCCTCTAAAATTGTTACAGTGAAAATAAAAATTGAAATATATGAAATAAAAGAGTAAAGAGATGTGTCTCGTTCTGAGGTTTCCAAATGAAGGGCCGGGATGGACCTGGCTCTGACTTACCTTCTCCATCCCCCTAGCATGCTTCTCCTCCTCGCCAACCAATCCCTCCCACTTCCAATGTTAGCGAATATAATACAAAATTTTTGAGTAGAGAAAGAGAAAGAACGTGAGAACTAGCAAATCCAATTTTCTCAATTTTCAGTTCCCTCCACGAAGGAGTTAACAACCCCTAACATTAAAGGGTTTTTTTTATATTTTTTTCTGGGGAGGTAAAAAGAGAATAATACTAAAATAAAAAAATAAAAATTTTATGCAACTACATGGATTTAAATCCCAGAAGTGCAAGCTACTCCTTACTTATTAGTCATTTTATTTTATATTAGTAACTATCTGGGCCGCCCGCCTTCGATGGGCTCTGCTTATAGCCAGGGGGTGAAGCTCCCCTTGATGATTAGTTTTCCTAAATAGGGACCTCAATTCACCTGCGCCACCTCTTATTCAGGTGACGCTATTTTCTCAAACCTCAGATAAATTTTAAAAAAATCATTCCCCAGCTCTCTACCCTCCCTCTGCCCGGCTATTGGCCGATTTGACCAGTACAGTTACCGTCCTGAAATCAATATCAACTATAGTCGTTTACATGAGAAAATTTTTAAATAATAATTTATCAATAATGAGTATATTTTTAAATAGAAGATATTATTTATTTTTCTTAATTTTTTTAAAGTCTTTTCCAGCATCCGAGGTCATTTAGACTCCATCCTTATTTATTTATATTATTTGGTAGCCAATATAATCTAAATAAATATTTGTCGCTTAGGACGGGAGGCGAACGACTGATCTTTGGTAAGGTAGGTGAGATCTCTACATCTACACCAAAAGATAGGACGTCGAAAAAGTCTTTAAAAAAATTTTCCCCGCACCATTCTTTCAAAAACGGGTAGACAGACAGACGGACATTCATCTATAGATGGATAATAGATTCTTTTAAATTTTATACTATGAGTGCCCTCAGTGTCCGCCCGCTCCATCATCCATCACCTTCCATGTAATGGACAATTTTATACAAAAAACAGGAAAAGTTCATTCGAGAAATTTGTCCTCCCTACCACGAAATGGACAAATTTGATAATGAGTTCTCCCCTCTAGGTAGGTTCGGTGTGCCCATAACTAATAATACCAAAATAAATAACAATCAATTTATATTTACTAACCGATAGAATTAACTATCCATTTATGCATTTTTACTTTGAAATTTTGTTTTTCTTCTTTTTCTATCAAATTAAAAATGATATGCCTTGTAAAAAAAAAAATACATCATGTTTAATCGAAATAGATATGATATTTTTATTCTCCTTCAAAATAAGGGATTCAACTAAGATTCCAGACGCCAAGGGGGAAATCCCAAGAGAAAGAAAGAGGAGTGAGAAGCGCGGCTTCCTTCATAACGGACACAACACACACGTCGACGGTGCTTTAATTGCTCAGTAAAAAAAAAAAAAAAACATCAAGATTTGCCCTGGGGAGTTTTTTTTTCTTATGAGAATTAAGTTAAAAAAACATCTGGTTAGATTTGGAAGTAATGCAACAAAAAAGTGCCACATGGTTTTTACTCATCTTCAATTCAAAGACACTTAACAATATTGTTTACATATAAAACAAAATGGAATTTAAGATATTTAGCGAAATTAATTCAAGAGGCAATTTCTTCCCGAGTAATAATTTATATTGAGATATCGATTTTGAATAAATTATTTATTCGTTGATAAATGGAGAGATATTTATCTTTAACGAGGAGGAATATTTAAAAGTTCATTACGAAGAAAATTGCGAAAGGGCCAAAAAATATGAGAGAACTAAGGTCCATTTAAAATGAGAAAAAATGATGCGATGATTAGGAATTTTCCCATTTTTTATGAATACTCGTTTAAAGTAAAATATTGATGGAATTAATTAATACTAATAATTTATGATGAATATACATATGATTCATTCGTATTTGCAGCTACAAATTATACAAGACAAAAATGTGGACTTTCTTAATTTTCACAAACATTCCTAAGAAAAATCTTAACTTGAAGATTTCTCTAGTTTTTTTTATATAAAATTTTTTTTTATTGTTTAATTAGAAGAGATCACTTAAGAAAAAACATAGAAAAATTTTCCTTAAGATTTTTTTATATATAGAAAAGTATTGTTTTCGGCGCCTCACCCCCCCCCCCGCCCACCGATGTTAGACAGTGCCGTCTAAACCGAGAAAAGCATGGTTGTCAATGTCCGTGATTGGTAGGTATAGTGCGGTTACGTGTTGGGGTGT
>JAAAKE020101321.1:0-12248 GCA_010014785.2 Anisolabis maritima
AATTCATTTTTTCAAATATTTTTGCTAATGGTTTCCAGAATTTCCAGCCAGTCCGGCGCATCAGGATGCTTGCTCCTTTTGCACTAGACGCTGGATTGGCTGGAGATTCCGGTGGCCATAGGCCGTTTAATCCACTAGCAAAAATATTTGAAAAAATAAATTCATGTTGGCTACCCGACGCAAAAAATCTGGTGTGACTGCACGTCACTCAGCTTTCCTTACGCTACTTGAGAGGAAGTTTGTGATGTGTGTTTATTTTTTTCTTACAGTTCCTTCTAATCACATCACTTTACTTTTCTCAATATTCCATTTCATATGTGATTTGGCCGAAAAAACTAAAAAAAAAAATGCGTGTCAATGGGGTTTAAACATATTTCTCCCGCGTTAGAAAGTCTATCCAGTTATAAAAATAATTCCTCTCTCAGTTTTATTATCATCTCCATGAGAGAGATATGTTTTTTTTTCTCTCTCCCATTGCAAATGATCATTTAACCAATTGGTCCAAATGGTCATTATATCTTTTAAAGAACAAGATGACATCCTGTCTGTCCCTCTTCTACAAGGGAATTTTTTTTGCCAAAATATGCTAATGAGATATCTAAGTATATGCGTTTGTAATTGTATGGGAACCAACACAACGTATTAATTTTATCTTGTGAACACATTCTTTTGTTAATTCTCTCTATTTCTTTTGCATTTAATGAAGATAATAAATAGAGTTTATCTCACATTCTCTCTCTTTTTCAAAGACCTGGAAACTTTTTGAAAATTTAAAAATAAAAATAATTTAATTCAACTACCTGTCATTTATTTGAATGACATTAGGAAATTTTTTTTTAGAAGACTTTTCTTTCTAATTTATTTATTAAACCTCTATAAATTAATGCTTTTTCTAATAAAAATCAAAGTCTGTCCATCCATATCGGAATGAAATTTTGCATAGATTTCTATCAGGAAAGAAACCCCGAAATGCTTTAGCAAATTAACAAAATTTGAAAATAAATATTATCTTACTAATTTTTTAATTTTGTTCCAGAAAACTTATGACAATGCAATGCAAATGGCTAACAGATTAAGGTAAGTGACACATCGTAGTGAGATTATTTATTATTATTATTATCACAACAGCAAGCTAGTCTTGTTCTCTTATCCTCAGAATTACTTTTTTAAGACCGCCTCAAAAATAAAGTTCTTTTTTGTAAATTCCTTTTTCGGGATTCTATTTTTGAACAAATAATTCTTCAAAGTAATTATTTAATTACTAATTATGCTCTGAATGACTAATGAAAAATTCCCGTCCTATCAGAAGGGAGTGGTCATTTAAATGCCATTTGTAGTTATTATCTATGCATAGTATGTAGTATGCAGGTTAAAAAACTTTCATTTATATGAATAGGAAAAGTATAGCTATCTCAAAAAATTTGAGTTCTGCCGAAAGACAACGTTTTGAGGCTCCCTGAGTATAAGAAAGCATTGATGTGTGATTGTTATCAAAATAACTCAAAAACTAAAAATCGCTAGAGCCTCCCTCCACTTTAATAATAATAATTAGCTAGATAATCAAGTCTCAAGCGAGAAAAATATTTTGAACAAATTTGGCCTACCATTACACTATTACTTTTTAGTTTATTTTTTCAATTTTACTAAAATCAACTCTAATAATAATAATAATAATATTTATTGTACTTTCATGCTGACACTTGTACATTAATTACATAACATCCACGATTCACAACAGCAGAACTCAACAACATCTCGATAACACAGAACAGCTTCAAATAAATAAATATCTTAATATAAAAAAAAAAAATTCCCCGATCAACCCAACTTGCCCTCATTCATTGAGAATCTCATCGCCGAAGACATAAAGGCTTAATAGCGTCATCATACCGGTACATACCGACTACTAATGAGACCAGATCTTCTAAAACAACATGCCCAATATGGAAGCTCCTAATTGGTGAATAGAGGGAGCATTCCACAATAATATGGAAGAGAGATTCAGCTTCTTTTTTTTTTTTTTTGATTGTGTTGCTATTTAGGGATAATTTAAGGAATGGTCCATAAGTTGAATTATGTATAAATTCGAGATCTACCTCCTGAGTTTCTTTCTAATTCTCTATTTGGGTGTCAAGTATTGATGTTATATTTCTTCTGGACATTTCAACCCAATGATTCCCGCTGAAGTTAATAAGGAACGGACCTTCGCCACCCAATTAAATCTTACATTTTCCTTACTCTCCATTGTTTTTTTGTGATTTATCAACCACTCCAATGATTTTGATTAAATTGGCAGGACATATAATCAATAAGAATACATCCTAGGCTTGGAGACGAGTGGCTAATCGAATAAGGTTTGGATTAAGGATCTGACGTTGCAACACAACTCGGGTTTTCCTTGCTGGAAAAATTGATCAACTTTTCCAAAAACCTTCAGGAAAGTGGGAGATAATCTCACCTCCCAGTAATAGGCAAAAAGGGCCCTATTCATGATGGTCTAAGAGCCTAAAGGTCGGGAAATTCAAAAATTGAATTGAAATTCTGAGTAGGTAAGTATACTATCATAAAGAAAAATTCTAACTTGTCTTTAAAGCCTGTGGCTCTCTAATCAATATCAACTATAGGCGTTTATTTTCTTGGCAAATTCTCTAAACTTTGAAAAAAATTATTAGTACAGAAAGGAAAAGATATTTAATTTAACGGATATCTTCGAGTTAACGTCCTCCATATTACAATTAAAATTAAAAAAATCTTGACCTCTAAACATTTCCTGGGAAATTGTCTAGGCATAGAAAATCCTTCAAATGGTTTCGGAATTTTTAAGAAACTAATTCACGAGTTTAGGACAGGAATCTTAGGATGCACCCTGGTGATAATTAAAACGAGTTATTTATCGTTGCCGACGTTTCATATACGTGTCGCGCACTTCTTCAGAGCTAATAGATTGTTAATTTTTACGGTTATTCGGTATAATTATTTTATTAACATTGTAATATATATTTACAAATGCGTATTTTCACCTACAAATATGCTTTGCCCGAGTGCCCTATTTATGCTCTCATTTCAAGTACTCAGGTAGAATTTATTCATAAACGAGATTTCTTCAAATGGTCATCTAGTGGGAGAGGGAATAGAAATAGACCTAAATATTCAGAGGCGAGTAGGAAACAAAGGATCTTTGCAGGATGCCGATAGATGGTTTCGGCCAGTGATTACTCTTAATGATTAACTCGGATTTTAAATAGCTTACTATGGCATGAATTTAATATTTTTTCAAAAGGAAATATTCTCTTACTACTTAATTTTACTATACATTCAATAAACGTGAAGTTTATTCGTAGCTTGGTGTATTGGAGAAAGCCTTGAAATTTAAATTTGAATTCAATCACGTTTTTCACATAAAAGAAAAAAGTATTAGTAAAAAAGGAAGGCTGAATGGGTTAAGATTTACCATCCCTCTCTCTCTCTCTCTCTCTAAGTCACGTTCAGGTCAAATTTGTATAAAGCTTAATAAATAATTTAAATATTAAGATGGGAGTTACATAGGAATTTATACTTTCACAAAAACTGCCCTTAAGTGAGTCTTTTGCTACAATATGTACCAAATTTTAAAAATATAAGTTTAAAAAAAAAAGCTATCAGCTTTTGACAATCCATGTCCAAGAAAACTGTTTTTTTTTTGTCTTTAATTAGAAACTTAAAAACCAACAACATCCCCCGGTTGGTCACTCCTGGTGTATCGTGCACTGATGACACACACCATTCCCTATTTCGGACTCTCTGGTCTATTCTATTTGGAAGTGAGAGACTCGTCACCTTCGACCCCCAACCTGATATCTGTTAAAATGTTGATGGATTAATTATTTCTTGCACACAAATTTAAATTAGATGGTGGCATGAATGAAGTAGAAAGTGTAAGCTCTGCGCTTTAGGCTTTAGTTTTGAAATTCAAATATGAAATTTGCCACAAACAACTCTGTTCAGATTTTAGTGAAGGTATGTTAAAAAACCTCTAACTCCATCAAACGATTAACTTTATGAATTGTAAAGCTAATTTATGTTTTAAAGGTTGTGTGGTTAATTTATATTTTACTCTGACAAAAGTTGATAGTTATAAAGTGGTTAACCTCACTCTTTTAATTTTGAAATTTCTCAGGTAATCAATTTTATTTGAAGGCTTTGTCAAAGAGAAGGTATGACGGCCGCACACCACACAACTTTTCCTTACCTAAGATAAGGAAATCTGAATGATGTGCTGTCACAGCAGATTTTTTGTGTAGGTGGGTAGCCATTCATAGTTTTATATTACATTTTATATTTAATGATTTTTCGTTTTTGCCAATATCATTTAATTTTTTCGATCCAAATTTCTCCCAAGGAAAATATTTATAATTAAATTATTATAATATTGTAAAAAATAAAATTGACAATTAAATCTCGATTATTACCAAACATAGGAATAAAAAATATTTATATTTTGTTACAATGGCTTCCTATGTTTTCAATGGGGCTCTAGGAGCAGTTGGAATTTTAAATGAATTTTATAAAATAATGCCAAATATTTTGAAAGTCGAATTACTGAACATATTAAATCGTTGTTGGTTCTCCAACATTGCGATTCCGGAATCATGGACAGAGGTTCTTATATGCCCAATTTATAAAACAGGTGTCAAGAAGGAAACAAAAAACTACCGAGGAATTTCCCTATTAAAAGGATCTTACAACAATTTTAACTAATAAAATAAAAAGATGGACTACTCGGGTGTGTTGTCCCCTTAGTCCAATACTATTTAAATGATTTAGAAAATGAATGGCAAAAGAAAAATATTGGGGAGTCAGCAATAGGTGGAGAAAAGAATTTTTGCCTAAAATTTGCCGACGACAGCTATGGTGGCGGACGATAGGGGGGAGGGGGCTCCAAGAAATGATGCAGGAATTAGAGAAATATGTAGAGAAATATATGATATATACAGTATATATGTAAATAGATATAGAAATGCTCATCAGGACCGATTTGGTCAAGTCTTCAGAATTTTTTTCCTTGCTCACCGACGAGTCACTCTCTCAACTCTCTGTACTCTTTAATATATTAAATAAAATATAGAATTAATATTCTAAAGATGCTGGTCACATCAGATTTTTCCTTCCAGGTAAGATGTTTGCTACATGGAGTGAAAAGTCCCGAGACTCGCTATATGGCATCACCGCCACCATCCAAAGTACCAACCTTCAAAAGATGCGTGTCAAATTTTCATGATATTTCTGCCATTTGATTACGAATAGAGGTCGATTAAGTGCTGCGTTTTCTACCAGTACCTCTATGAAAGCGATGGGAAAATTGAAGTAGCTCCATCACTCACCATATTCTCTAGATCTGACCCCCAGCGACTATTATTTGTTTCCTAACTTGAAGAGAAGGCTCAACAAATAGATATTTTGGAGCCCTTGGCAAAATATATGAAAGGAATCCAAATGTTAGAGGTCTGTTGGAATAAGTGAATCGCTCTTGAAGGAACTATGTTGAAGAATAAAATCGATTTTTGACAAAAAATGTTTTCTTCATTGCTAGTCCCGGGAGTTTTCAACTCCTTGTTGAAAATAATGTAAATAAATAATAATTTGTTATTATTGGTCAATGAGTACACGAGGTCACATCAGAATCATCTTTCAACCGATGATGACGCAATATCAAACAAAAAACAAACCAACCTGCAAATTAAGATAAACAATTATCCAGAATTGCTGGGATCTCTCTGTATTATTACACAGTCACTAAAAGGCAACAAGAACATCAGAAATCTACAAGGTCATTTATCTATTTGTGGTCCTTATATTTAATATAAAAAAGAGTTTGTGTCTTTATAAAAATGCAATTATTAATTCAGCCAGGTTTCTGGACAAAGTAGAATGGGAGTTCATTTGTGACATTTATTCAAAAATGAATTTTATTCTGGCTTATATGATCAATTTTAATGTGGATGTTTTTAATTTATGGGTTTTTTTTTTTCTTCATATCCTCAGCTCTGAAATATTAAACTAATCATTTTAAAAATCATTGGAATACTTGGCGTCTTCAAAACCAGGAAAAAAAAAAAACAAATTTAATAAATAAGGAAAATTTAAAAGAAAAGAATTCTTCCTCAGTGTGTTCCTTTTCTGATCCTAAAAACTAAATAAAAATGAATCTATCCATTGATGGTCAAGTATAAATTTTTTCTCATTCATTCAAAATGTTATTTGGCTTTTTTTTAAGAGCTCTGCCTACCCATCCTTCTTATATTGCGAGCTCTTCCCATCTTTCCTTCATGTCGTTTTTCCTTTTCCCATACTCTATAAAAACTAACACATGTGCAAAAGGTATTTTTGGTCCACCTTTAACCGTCTGTGCAAACAATTTGAAACAAACATCTTGTTGTAAATTTTTGAAACCATTTAGACTCGGTTAATATTAATTGGTAGTCAATATAATTCAAATAAATTTTATCGCTCAGAGCGGGAAGCAAACAACTCGATCCTGCAAGAACTTTACTTCTGTTTTAAGGGAGAGGAGCTAAGTAACTCATTGCGAAATAAAAGAGGTTGAGAGAAGGATAAATTTTTTTTTGTCATGAGTTTACCTCTAACTCACTCCAAAAAGTATCTTTGATTGTTAATAGATTTTGCGATTATTCAACTACCCTCTCTCCATTCCCTCGCTGCAATAATTATTGGCGAAGCCTAGGCTGATTTCTTTTTTAAGAAAAAAAAAAAGAATATAAGAGAACGACCATCAACAATGACAGGATCTGTCCATCTTATTCTTGGAAGTTATCCATCTTGTTTCACTTTTTTTTCTTAAGGAAAAGCCTTTAATTAAAGGTATTAAAAACCTTGATTTAAAGAATATAAACTTGACTTAGTCTATCTATCTCTCTGTCAAGGTCAGAATCACCTTGCTGCTGAAATTAATTTAAAAAAATTTAAATTTATTGTAACACAATCTGCGCGACCTGGAGTTGATAAACCATTGTAAAATTATCGATTCGATTTCTGATAAACTCGGAAATGTTTGAAAAAAAAAAATAATAATAAAAATAATACAATAAAATAATTAAAGAGATGTACACTTCATACTAAAAAAGATCCCTAATCATAGTCTTAAACTTTGAGAAAAAATCCGTCACGTGGACTCGTTTCAGACAGATATACAAACTGTCTTTGAATATATTGAAGACTATTATTTATTCTTTGCTTATTAGAAACAAAGAAACCTGGCGAACTAAACACATCACATAACTTGCTGATATTTCATTTTAATTTCGTTCGATATCAAATCCTTGATATCTAGTTTTATTTATTTATTATTATTTTATGCTAATCTCTTTATTTTCTCGTATAGAAAAAATATTTTAATCATCCCCTAATTCGACCTCGAGATTTTGGCCTTGAATAAAGCAGATATAATTTAGATGTTAATATATTTAGAAAAACTACTTTCCCTATCTATATTTATACTATTATATAAAAGACAAAGTGTGTCTGTCTGTTTGTAACGCATAGATACACTCCGAAACTACCTGGCGGATTTCCGTGCAGTTTTTTCCAATGTATAGAGAATTTTCCTGAGGTCCTTTTAGGCTATGATTAACTTATATTAGGGATAGGGAACTTCCTTTCTAGGAGAGAATTTCATTTTAGTAAGTAATTCAACATGTGGAATTTATGGACGAATATTGATGGAATTTTTTGCATTGTATAGAGAATTTTACAGAGAAGGATGAAGGTTAGAGAGAACATCACCGTTTTTAGAGGGTGGAATGTGCTAATTTGGACAACCCTACACGGATTTTGATCAGATGCTTCCCAGTAAAGTTGAGTGAAAAATAAAACAATACACTTCAAGAGGCGATTATTCCCCCCCCCCCCCTCCTCCCTCCTTCTCTTACAAATAAATTTTTTTATTTTTCATTCCTTTTTAATAAAATTGGAAATGTAGCTTCCCCGGGATATAAGTGAAAAATAACATTAAACACTTCAGCAGGCATTAACCAAGTAATGCATAAACAATTAGTAATCCTTGGAAGTATTCATGAGAGAGGGCGGGCTATCTCTTTCTATAATCTTGAAATGAGGAGAGGAAGTCAATTTTAATTTTTTAAAAATATGTAATACCAAGTGCGCAGCCCGCCTCTGGCTTCTCCTCCTGCACCCATTGTTTCATCTATGGGAAATTTTTTTTTTTTTTTAATTTTTATAATGCAAAGAATCCGAGTCCAAAGTGGTACTAAGGTGGCCAACAAATTTTATTAATTCTTCAAGTATTAATTTTTTGTCATTATCTTCGTCCTAATTGAAATTTAAAGGACTAAAAACAAAGAAATCTTATAAATTATTCCCAGTAAATAATCACGCGAATCTCGTGCCTCTTGAATTTTTTTACTTATTTAATCCTCGTCTAAAAAATCCAATTCCACGGATGCTCAAATTAACTCATATTAAACGAAATTTTCCACACTCTAAGATGGTAGGTAATAAAAAAAAATTTCCTGTAACCGCTGAACATCAAACAACTTTCTTTTACCTAAGTTAAGGAAAGTTGTGTTATGTGGTAAACCAGATATTTGCGTAGGCAATTCCCAATTTTCCCAGATTTTTTGTTTGTGTATATTAATCAATTATCAATATTATAAAAAAAGGAAAGCTGAGTGAGATGCTATTACACCAGATTTTTTCCCTCAAGAAGCCGTTTAATAACAATTTAATCAATTTCTTTAGTGCAGTTTCAAAAAACAGAGCGGTTACTTCGGCTGTTTACTCGAACAACGGTAAAAGACTATATCATTAAAGTAGGCTCCAAACAATTTTATGCGGGATAAGGATTAATTAATTTCAAAGAAAATCTAATAAATAATAGATTTATGAATTTTAATCAAAATCGTTAGAGATAAATTTTGAGAAAAAAAGTTGTTTTTTTTTTTGTATTTGTGTTGTTGTTTTGTATTATGTAATTTATAAATTTGTATTTGTGTGTGATTGGACCCAGTGCCTCTAAGCAGGTCGTAAATAAATTTATTTATATTTTCAGTATTTCAAGAAAAAAAAAAAACCTAAAAAGTACTAGTACTCTTTGGCGGATTTTATTCAAAAGTTTCCAGGTGCATGCGACAATGGAACATACTTACCTAACTTAAATATAAAATTCAGCCTCGAAATCTCGAAAAATCTTATTCATAGACAGGCCATTTGCGAGACGATTTTTTTTTTAGAGTTAGGGGCCTCAAAACGTGAATCCAGTTGAAATGCAATCTTTTGCAATCGAAATTCCTCGCTATATATTTCATTTATAGATAAGATAAAGTAAAAATGATCTTACAAAAATAGTTTGTGACTGTTTGTGTGTGTGTGTACATTTATTTTTTATGGATTTTTCTCCAAAATGAAATGTTGCTCGAGGCTGAAATTTTATTTTTAAGCCAGGTACACAGGTCGCTTCCAACTCGAAGCTCGAACCGATTTTATCGTTTTTAGAATACTAAAATTTTACTGATATAATTTTTTAGTTTTTTTGATTTTCTCAAAATTTTCTCAAAAAAAAAAAAAAAAAAAAAAAATTTGTGATTTTCTCTTAAACTTATCTAGCGATCTTAATTAAATTGGCTGTATATTTTATAGTGACTCGAAGGGGGTGTGAAGGCATATCACTCAACTTTCCTTAGCTTAGGAAAGAGAAATTTTTGTGATGTTCGTTTAATCACGCCAGATTTTTACGATTAAATTTCGTTGCAATTTCAACAGTAGCTGGATGGACAGCAGTTTGAAAATAGGCGTTGAGGGACATTTATATAGTTTATTTTAGAATTTGAAGATGAATTTTAAATTAATAAATACCGAGTATATTATCTTTTAAAGTGAATATATATTATTTTTTTTCTTTTTTGAACACCCCGTATATATAATAAAATAAATGTGGGAATGTGATTTCTTTCCCTCCGAAAAAAGCACATGGTGATGATTATCTCTTTTTCTGATATTTCGAATGGGGTGACAATTTCTCTTTCTCTCTCTCTCTCTCTAGACCCTGAGGCCATGCCATTTGCTGCTACCCACGTCAGACATGGTCGATAAACCCTAGGCTGACTGGCTGGTTGCCATGGAAACGGACCTTCATCATCCTCTCTTCCCCCTCCACCTCTCTTCTTCTGTTATGTTATTTTAGATTATCAATAAATAAATCTGGTGTGGTTATCAAAAGAATTGATCGATCATAAAAAATCAGGAACCGAAATGTATGAAAATCGCAAAATTGAAATATTTTAATTTTATATTAAATCAAAACATTTTTTTATTGCTTTTTTTCCATTTTGTTTTTTGATAAGGATCGTTCCTCACATGGACAAGAGATTAGTATTGGTGCTTTGCCTAACTCCTGTGCGCTCACTTAAAACTCGCTAAAAAATTTCAATATTTTTTTCGACCAAGTTATACATGTATATTATTAATTTTATATTGGCTACCAATTGATTAAAATAAATATCTCTCAAAGTTAAAATAATCTCATTTGCTGGAAAAGACTTAAAAATGCATCAAGGAGAAGAGCAACATCGATCAAGATCGTTGATATTAAGCAAGGCCAAACCTTGCTTAACCTCGGTTTGGTAGAACATCACGCTATTAGCCATCGATATGAATTTTTCTCCTAATAATAATAAAGATAAAGCGTCAAGATGACGTCTAATGCTACTAAAATGAAAAAAAAAAAAAGAAAAAATTTTAATAGCATCACATAAATTTCTCTTACGTAAAGTGCTGTTATCATATGAGGTTTCAAATAAAAACATTTGCTCACATAAATTGTTATTCTTTTAAGAGCTGTAACTTTGACAAAAACTCATTTTAATTAGCCCCTTTCTTTATACACGGCCTGAGATGTAGAGATCTCCCCCACCCCCACCACTCTCATTTTGGTTTGCCATTAATGCAAATCAAAACGTTGTTGCAAAAAAAAAGAAAAAAATTTTTTTAATTGAAGAAATAAGAAAACCGTCAATTTTTAGTCATAATATAATATAAGAATAATTTATATTTATCTAAAAAACTATTATCCAGTTTTTTAGTCAATATAATCAACATAACCAAACCTTTCTTTCAACATTTTTAACATTGTCAGCACAAAATCTTATTTCTATTCTAAGAGACACATTTAAAACCTCAAGCTCCCTAATGTATTTATATTTTATCACTTGATCATCTCCTTGAGTAATTACGTCACTCAGTAACATTTAATTCGCTATGGAATGTTTTCTTTCATAATAATTTTCATTTATTAAATAAATATTCCATATCCTTTTTATTTTTCAATTTCCGTCTTATACTGGTGGGAAAAAATTTTCAAATATCATTTTTTATTATTATTATTATTATTATTATTATATAAGCATAGCAAATGCTGGCTGATAATAAAAATGTTGATTGGATGATTGGAGGAAATTAATTTATATAAGATTTGTTTGAGATACATCCCCCCAAAGAAATATAATTATTTGTTTGATAAAAGAAGTTTTTTAACCCAATTTTTTTGTCATTCTCTTCAATTTTATCTGCTTGCATTGAGGAAAAGATTAAGTAACTAACAAAAAGATGCGACGTAGCGCTGCTCGTCAGCATTCATTGATGCTTTTTTTCTTGAGATGATTAAATCCAACTAACATAAAGAAGATTATTACACGCTGGGTATAATTTCATTTCATTTGACCTGTATAGGCTCTCCTCCCAGGTTTCCACGATTATATACCCGAGATGCTTTTGTACATATCAAATTCAGCCATCTATCGGCACCTCGTGAAATTACTTCCCTGACCTCCCACATACATTTCTATCTTGCTATATCTATATCCATGCGGTTCTTTTCATCCAATATAATCTATATTAAGGAGAGAGGATGCCTCTCACTACCGATCTGTAATCTACCGATCACCAACAAAGATGAGAGAGAAAGAAAGTTATAAATAAACTGATACAATTGAAGATTATCGACGTAGTAGAACACATCCAGCAAAGAAAAATTACAATTTACTGATGCCTAATTTAGTTAATTAATAGTGAGTAGGTTGTTTGGAATTCATGACAAAAGACCATCTCTCTGTCTATTAGACAAGATGAAGTTGAGGATACAATTATTGTTGAGTGCTTATGCAAGAGAAAGAGAAAGAGAGAAGACCGAATGAACTTATCAAACACACTTTATAAATTAAAATAGAAAAAATAAAAAA
>JAAAKE020101332.1:0-18380 GCA_010014785.2 Anisolabis maritima
CCGAGCACCCAATTTTTATGCTGATGGAATTAATCGACTTGTGTTACGTTGGCAAAAGTGCACTGATTCGAATGGTGATTATTTCAATTAAATTGAATAAGTATTCCCTTAGATATTACAGTTTAAAGTAGACTCATAAAAACCGACAAAACTTTTGAAACAACCTAATAGTAAAAATGTTTTCTGAGGAAAATTAATATTTAGACAATTTCTTGTTATTAGGGTTACATTTTATTTGCATATCTAGAGAGTAACCCATTTCTTATCAAAGTAGAGACGCGTGGCTAGCAGATTTGCCGTCCGGGACGCATGCTCAAAATCCCCCCCCCCCCCCCCCCCCCCCCCCGTCCCCCTACCCCCCCCCCCCCCCCCGTCTTACTAAGATACCCCGCCCCCCCTCGCTTAAACCCGTTTTTGGGTGAAACGTAACCTATATTAGTAATACTTTGTGTACGATAATTAAAGCAATACTGAATCTCCTAGAGCTCCTGTTTGCAGCGTAGGACTCCAGACATGCTAACAGTTTTTTGTGCCCCAATATAAGATAAGTCACTGTGTCTTTTTATTTGATTCTTGGTAGTTGATAAATCTATTAGTGAAATTATATTTCAATCGCCCTTTAAATACCCCATAATAGACATTAAATCTTTTTTCATAATTGTTATATATTCAAGTTTGATTTTGATAAACCACGTGCCAAAGTTGCATATATATATTTTTTAGTTCTCTCGCTATTATTTTGTTATTTAATTTAGTAAGACCACAAGATCTTGTTACACAATTTGCAACATTGATCAATACATAATAATAATATCGATTTTAATTAATTAAATTCATTATTTTAGCATGAATTAATTATTAAATATTACATTTTTGTTTTAAATAATCATACTCTATACTGTAATACATTTATATTTTGCTCATTATTCGTTTCAAAGCCGAAAGGCCATGTATGTTTGTCAAGTCCTCTGGAAGGCAGAAAGTTACTTATTTTCAAGTAACTCGACGTTTCTAACATCGACCCCACCATCCCATACATATAGTGGGCATTTGTTTATTAGCTGCAACAACCAGTCCATTTACACCCTTGGGTTTCGAACTCAGGATTCTTAGAATTGTCCTAAGGGAATAGCTTGAGTGCTATCTACTTACAACATTACCCACTCCATAAGCCCTGGACAAGCCAGGGATTTCTAAGTTCGACTTTCAAAGTTTCATATGGCACATTTCCACTTGCATCAGAATCCATGCCTTATGTTCAGGTCAGGCCAGAACTTTAATAGCTCGCCATTAAGATCTTGGAACCCAGGATCTCGGGCATATTGTAAGCACATGGGGCGAGTTCTGAAGCAAGCCGAAAATCCTGAGTTCGATCCCAAGGTAGCATAATGGCGAGAAATTCATGTTCTGGTCTGTCCAGAGCATACGGCATAGGTTCTGGGGTAAGTGGAACCAAGCCTTATGTACTCTTCGAAGACGTACTCATGAATCTATCTATATTGATTTATTTACCAGGTTTTATCAATTTAATCTAAGAAAATCAGTCTTAAAATAGAAAATAGCAACGGCTCTAGGAAACTCCATTGCGGCACTCCAGCATTCACAGAGAGAGCCTAAGAATATCCACCATGAGAACCAACCATTACTGATTTCTCTCTATGAGATAAGATTCAAACCAAGAGACAATACTCTGAGAAACCCGAATAAGTTATTTTTTCAAGAGTAGTGAGTGATCCACTGAGTCAAAGACCTTTAAATTTGTTACCTCATGCTCCAAGATGTCTTATACATAATATTTAAAATAGAAATATTACAAAATACTACAAAAATATTACCAAACCAGCTTTTCAATTATTCATTTGGGGTGAGAAAAAATATTGTGATTACAGAAATAAAGTATCTTCATTTAGTCTTTCTTGTTTCTTCATAAAGTATAAGCAGAAGCAATAATTTTTTTTTCAAAAAGCGAAAGAAGTTTTGGAATCTATGATTTACATCATTAATCAGAAAATATATTTTCAAATAATCTACATAAAGCACTTACATTACATTATAATACACTTCTTTACAATATGATTTATAAATATTTTATATAATAGTGCCCCTAACTAAATTAGAATCCTGTAGATCCAGAGCTAGCTAAAAAATCAGAAGATATTTGATTTTTGAATAGTACATTACGTCTTCTATGATAGAAATAGGAATATAACAAATCACACACTGTCTCTGATACACTATATTGTCTAGGTTTTGACAACAATATACTGTGATTCACAGTGTCAAATGCCTTCGAGAAATCCATGTTAATGGAATCAATTTTTTGGCCATAATCCAGAGAAGTGGAAATAACATATCACTCAATAAGTCTCGAGGCTGACACATAGATGGCGCCTCTAATAAACAATCCATATGGTTTTTAGGAAGTACCAATCTTCAAACGACATGTATCATAATTTCATGACAATCCGACCATTAGTTAACAAGTTACAGTGGTTTTAGTGACGCTACTTTTGTTATTTTCAAAACAATGGAAAAAAAGGAATTTCATGTGTTGATTAAACATTGTTTTTTGATGGGAAAACATACCGTTCAAGCAAAGCAATGGTTTGATAAGTGTTATGGGGATTCTGCTCCATCGAAAGCAACCGTCGAACGTTGGATTGATGAATTTAAATGTGACCGTACAAACACTGATGAAGCTGAACGCTCTGGTCGCACAAATTCGGCAGTAATTCCAGAAAACATAAAAAAAAGTGCACAAAATCGTTTTGGAAGACCTGAAAGTGAAGTTGCTTGAAATAGATAACACCTTAAAGATATCAGAAGGCAGTGTATGCACTATTTTGTCCATGAGAATGTTGTGTTGGGGGTTGTGTTCAAAGTGGGTGCCGCGCTTGCTCACAGTAGACTAAAAACAGATGATTCAGAGCGCTGTTTGGAGCGGTTTAACCTAATAAACATAATTTTTTGTGTCGGTATGTGAGAATGGATGAAACATGGATCCACCACTACACTCCGGAATCAAATCCTCAGTCAGCTGAGTGGACAGTAGCCGGCGAAAGCTGTCCAAAGCAACCAAAAACGCAAATGTCGGCCGGTAAGGTTTTGGCCTCCGTATTTGGGGATGCGGAAGCTATGTTATTCGTCGACTATCTTGAGAAAGGAAAGACCATCAACAGCGAATATTATATATCATTATTGGTGTGTTTGAAGGAAGAAATTGGGAAAAAGCGACCCTAAATGCAAAAGAAAAAAGTTCTCTTTCACCAAGACAATGCACCGTGTCACAAGTCGTTGGCTACGATGGCAAAATTGCACTAATTGAAGTTCGAATTGCTTCCCCATCGACCGTATTCTCCGGATCTGGTTCCCAGCGACTACTACCTGTTCGCAGACCTCAAAAAATGTTCCAGGGAAAGAGATTTGCTTCAAATGCTCAAGTCATAGCCGCAACAAAGGCTTATTTTGAGTCCAAAGATAAATCGTTCTACAAAAAAGGCAGTGAAATGTTAGAAAAGCGTTGAAATGAATGTATCACTCTTGAAGGAGACTATATTGATGAATAAAATCAAATTTTGCAAAAAAAAAATGTTTTTTTAGTAGTTAGCCTCGGGACTTATTGAATGATGTGTTAATATCATTCGATGATATCTTGTACTGATGAAATCGTTCATGTAATAGCATTTTATTTGTTTCAGTTTTTTGTCTATAAATCAAAGCTAATTTTCTAATGATTTCATGAGATGATTGGCAATTTTGAATGAGATATATCTGCTTGAAATCCATTGATGAAGTGATGATAAACATTGCGAAGGTGTCATTTTTCTCCCAAACTTCTTTTTCTTTAGGTTTATTTTCATCTACAGGCATTCTATATTCAGTGATTATATTTAATAAACCCTTGGCTTTTAGAGTACAGGATATTTGATATTTTGATGAATAAAGTCGAATTTGCAGCAAAAAAAAAAAAGGTTTTTTTAGTAGTTAGCGTTGGTAATTATTGACTAATGTGTTATAAACGAAGAAATAAAATTATTGAAGTTTATACTTCTTCAGTAATAAACAGATTTTCCATGTTTTTTTTATCTCAGATGTTTATTTATTTGTTTATTTTTATAAAGTTAACACATCACTCAATAAGTCCCGAGTCTGACACATACTGGGTACGTCATTAGAATCTGGACAAAAAAACGTTTTATACAAAAAGTTGTTTATTTAAGCTAATATACAAAGATACAAAAAATGCTGTTATATCTCATTTAAAGGATCTTTGTTGAGAACTATCATTCTTTATAGCTACTCTGCGCCTCTATCACCTGCTCGATTTTTGCCCTAAAGCGCAAGCACGTTGATTTCAACTAATCGCGGTTCATGGCCGTGAACTCTGCCTCAATAGCGGCCCGGAGGGAGTTGACATTAGGGTCCCTAGATTTGTTGGTTTGTCTCTCGACTACGGCCCACTCGTAGTATTCCAGAGGGTTAGGTCGGGACTGTTAGGAGGCCAAAAGTCCTTCGACCAAAACATGTCAACGTTGTCAGAGAGCCAATTTTGCACTAAATGGCTCGTGTGAGAGGGTGCTTCATCTTGTTGATAGATATACGGTCTTCTAGAGGCCACAGTCTCCATTCACGGCTTTACTACTGTCCTCAGGACCTCTAAATAAACCTCGTTCGTGACCGTTTCGCTCTTCTGGAAGAAATCCGGCGGTATGACACTTGAGTAGTCTTAAACGGTGCTGAGGTTTCTGTGGCGTATCTGCTAAGGTAGGAATTTAGAAGACTTACCCAGGAAGAGGACCCCATCATCCAAGATCTTCGGAACGGCCAACCTACTCTTCGATTTGTAACGCATCACTTCTATTTTTTTGTCCTTATTAAATTTATATTTAAAAACTTCAATTTTAAAATTTATATTTACCTCAAATCCATCCCGTCTCCTGAGCTGAAAGGGTCGGATTTAAAAATAAAACTTGCAATCTTTTAGAGGATCAAAAACTAAACAATTTCATATAAAATTCATCTTATAGATCAAGAAATATTCCAGAGAAAAATATTAAAAATTTAGGATTCAAGCATGCATCCACTCTCAAATCTCAACTCTCACTCTACTCTTCCTTAGGTTAGGTAAGAGAAAGTTGTGTGATGTGCGTTTAGTCACATCAGATTTTGAGTAATTACATTTAAAAAAGGAAAAAGTCAAAGAGAATAAATAAAATTTCAGTGTATATATGATTATATAAGTTATACCTTATGTCCTTTTTTTTTAAGAATATATCCCCTTCCATTCAATGGATTATTATGTCCAGGGCTGGAGACAACATTTTAATTATTACCTCTAAGTTTCAAAAGATTTGATCAAGCCGATGATCTATTCACTCCATATTTTAATACCTTCTTAAGCTCTCTTAGCATTTAAAATGAACTTCAAAAATAAACTTGGAATATATCTTGAGAATAATTAAAATTCTATTTTAAATGCAGAAACGATTATCAAAAATAGGGAAATTTACACATCATCGACAAAATAAATTAGCTCATATTTTTTATTTAATGTGATAAAAACAGTAAAAGATTTGTTCCATGAAACTTTTAGGAGAAAAATTGCATTCTATCCCTGGTTGATTTGTTATTTAAATTGTACTTATCTTTATATGGTAAATATTAAAAGTTTATAAAATTTATATAATTATTTCTATTATTATTAAAAATTCTTAAGATCGGCTAAAACTGCAAAGGAGCATAGATGCGAACAGCGATTGGACTTCAGAAAATACTGCATCGTGAAAAGGCAAAAATAATTATTTTTTTAAGAAAAACTAACAATATAATAGAGAGGGAAGCAGAAGATTGCAGCAGATGAAAGAAAGCCTTTGGATGCCAAAAGCCCATGAGATTACAAGATGTTAAGGAATTTCAGACGTGGGGATTTATTTTGATTCAGACTTGCGCTTATCTCGCCACATCGGTTAAATTGTTGCTAAGGCTCGAAGGAGTCTGGGATTAGTAACCTGAATGTGCAAATACTTAAAAGCCACAAACCTTAGCAATTTTAGAAATCATTTCAATTACGGATCCGTAATATGGAATTCAGACAGAAAATACACGAACGATATGATAAGGGGTGGAGAACATATTTCTTAGGACGATTCAGGTGTGGTACCCCAAATGAATAGGAAAAAAATTTCTCAGGGATTTAATTTGGCTCCTATAAGACAGGAGACATGTAACAAACATGACGTTTCTCTACTCAACCACTCACGGCTTACATCATGTAAACTGTGAGCAAATAAAATTTAGAGTGCTGAGTTCTGGAATGAGGCAGATAAGGGTATTTGTGACCTTGTGAAACTCTTGGCCATGTCCACTAAAAAGAACAATGAATGAAGTTAACAAAATGCCGGAAGATTTTAATATTTTCGTCTCCCTAATGATTAAGTTCATCAATTATTTGGAGAAGATATGTGGAAGGCTGTATTTCTTTCACTAATTGGAAATGATTACATTAATTGTGTAAATTAATGCGCATATCGGAAGGTGGGCCTATTATCATCACAAAGGTGATTTAGCTTGTTGAATGGGAGGTGGAGACCAGATTTATTTATCTATATTATTATATTAAAGAGAAAGTCTGTCTGTCTGTTTGTAATGCACGTTTGTTGCCAACCTTCATTGAGTGCACATCGTTTTGAAAGGACATGGGTGTGTGTAAGGAATGTTCGAAAAAGTTACCTACTCATGGTAATTATATAAAGTGTCAAATGTGTAGAAACGAATATCATTTTAAGTTCAACATTGCCAGAAATTTCATATTATAGTATCTCTAAACAAAGAAAAAAACAAGTTGAGATATTATCAGTGCAAAGGAGAGGAGAATCAAGAAAAAAGTCAAGAAGAAGAGGAATACGACATCAAAGACATCGTAATTCAGCTCAAAAAATTAAGAGATGATATGAAAAAAGATATTAGTGATCTCACATTGAAGGTGAATGAAACAATACAATTGCTCGAATTTATATCGGAAAAGTAAGACGATGTCATGAAATTCTTAAATGAAAATAATAAAAAAAGTAGATAAAGTGATAAACGATGTAATAGTGTTGGGTGAAATAAATAAGGAAAATAATGAAAGAATAAACATTTAGGGCAGATAATCAGGCTGGAACAGGAATCAAAAAATTATAGTATTCAAATTACAAATATTTAATATGCAAATTATGAAGTGGTCGATTTGAAAATTGGTGGACTTGAAAAAACGTATGTACAAATAGCTCTCTAAACTTCAGAAGTTTTTAGTGCTTTATTTTTGGAAAATGGACCCTTATGATATATCTAAGGAGAATTTTCTACTCTAAGTATTCTACTCTGCATTCGAGATAATTTCTAAGAAGTTGCGACGATTGGGGCGGAAGAGAGAAGAGAAATTCTAAAGTGAGTCTTATCCATTTTTAAAAATGAATATTAGTACAGTTCGCAATAAAAATAATAAATAAAAAAAATAAATAAATGCTGAAAATAAAAATAAAACATTTAAAAAGAATAAACCAAAAAATCGAGAATAGATATAATAAAATATATTAATTAAATAATAAAGGAAAAATTAAAGTAAAAATCAGCTAAAAAAAGCAGATAAAAAAATCATCAAACGAGAAAGGTACTAAACAGAAGAAAAATCGCCAACCATCCTTAGACAAATATGTGGATGTGCAAAGCCCTTTTCGGTCAAGTGGATAGGTGCAAAGAACAACCACCTGAGCAAGATTAAGAGGCGAAGCGCGCAAAGAAGGCTGATTCGCAGGAAATTAATTTAAATATTATAAATATGTTCCAGCAACTTTTGTCAAGAATGGATGAAATTGACTCGAAGTTAGGAACAGAATTACAGAAACTAAGAGAAGAGTTGGCAGAAGAAACAATAGAAAAAGAGATCGAAAGAAAGAAGTGGAGAGAAGATATGGAAGAAATGAAGAAGGAATTAAATCTTTATAAGTATAGATTACATTTGCTGGAGAAGAATGAAAAGAGAAGTAATTTTATTATTCAAGGAGTGAGAGAAAATAGGGAAGAGTAAGAGGAAGATACTCAGGCTAAAGTGAACGATATAAGCAAAGAGAAATTGAGAATGAAAGATTTTAAAGCAAAATCAGTACAAAGATTAGGACAAAAAAGAAGGGATAAGACTAAACCAATTTTGGTAGTATATGATAGTCAAGAAATGAAGAAAGGAATATTCAAAGTTAAAAACAAATTAAGATTGCTAGAAAATGAGAAAATCTTTATTGATAATGATTTAACAAACGAAGAAAGGGATTATAGGGAGAAAAAATATGAATTTGTAAAAAAAAATAATAATAAGAAAGCAAAAATTTATGGAAATAAAATAATAATAGATGGGAGAGCTTACAAATTTGTAACGGGTTTGAAGAAAGAAGATGATAAGATTATTAAGAGAAGAGAATAAGAAACAAGTCCCAACTAAAAATATAATGAATAGAAAAATAAAAATATTAGGGTGGAAGAAGGCTAGCTGGGACACTAAATAAAACGAATGAATTTTGGGAGTTTCTTAAAAATTACGACATGATTATTTTATTGGGAACGTAGCAAGAAGAAAGCAAAGAACAGTGGTTAAGAGGAAAGTATAGAATAATGGAAAAGAAGAATATGGGCGAGGGCAAGATGAGGCAACATCTATACCAACCAAGAGGAGAGTCTGTTCAAGAGAGAAATTTGGGAAATTCTGGAAAAGGAACTAAGAAGAGAAGAGGTGAAAATCGAAGGGATAGAGCAGCTAAGGAAGCAAGAAGAGAAGAAAAAGGAAGAAAGAGAAGGAAACGGGTAGTAAGATAAAATAAAGGCTAAATAGTGTACTCGTATATATTACATATTATATTTAGATATAATGAATTTGTTTTTCTTTTGTTTTGTAAACACAAAATATGTATAAGGGGAAGACCAAAAAGGTCAAAGGCAAAAATTTTTGGAATCAATAAATAAATATTTTATATTAAGAATCAAAAAAATGTGTACTAGAAATCAAAAGATAAATATCACAATTAAGGAGAATTATACCACCAAAATAACTAAAATAAAGACATACAAAAATAAAAATTCTTATTATATTAATATATAAGCTTTTTAACAATGAATATTGCAAACGAAATTAAAATAAATGTTAAAACCAAATGAAGAAACTAAAAATATATATAAATCCTGATCTTTCAGAATACAATAAAAAAACTATTTTTGAAAATGAAAAATACGGCTAGAGCATTAAAATATGAATATGTAACAATCAAATCTATTTGTTCTATATCTTTCTTTATGCGTGAAAGTGAAAACAGTAAAATTATAAAAATAAACACCCTTAATGATTTAAATAAATTAAAAACAAAAAATACATTTATAAAAAAAAAAAAATGAACAAAACAGAATACAAAATGAATATACCATAAGAAAAGAAATTTGAAAATGTTAAACTCCATAATGATTTTCTATCAAATAATAATAGATTATTAAATATTATATCACCAAATATAAGACAATTAAGAATTGGGACTATTTTGCTGTTGTTAAAAACAAAATTAAACAAAAGTTGGAAATATTATGTTTAAGTGAAATCAGAATGAAAGAAGTTGAAAATATATTATATAATATTCAAGGTTTTAGAGCAATTTTTAAAAAAAGATTTAAACAAAATGGTGGAGGAATTGCTATTTATTATAGAGGAAATCGAAATATAAAAGAAATTGAATATAAAACTATGAACATTTAGAAGCAAATTAAGAAATTAATTACGAAAAATATAATAAATATATATATATAGACCTCCAAGATAAACAAAAATTATTGTTTAATCTTAAAACAATCGAAGGCAAACTCATAGTAGTGGATGATATAAATATTAATTTATTAAAAGAAGAAAATGGTACAAATCATACTGCTTTGATCTGAAGAGGAAACCAAGCTTCCTAGCAGCAGATTTGAAGGTTGAGCATTTCGAATATGTGATAAAAAAAAAGTAAAAAATAGAATGAAAAATAGAAAAAAGGGTAAAATTTAATAAATTAAACAACGTTAACGATTTATATAATTAAACAGAACTTTCAGCAAAAGTTATAATAATTCTAAAATAACAATTATAAATACTAAAAAAAAAAAATTAAACCATTTTTTAATAAAGGATTGAAACAAAATTGTGATATGAGGTATTAATTATATAAAAAAATCTAGAAGAAATCCTTTAAATGAAGAATATAAAATTGAGTATAAGAAATATAGAAATTACTTTAAAAAAATATGATTTAAAAATATTAGATGAAGCGAAAACTGATATGAAAGCTACATGGAAATTATTAAATAAAGGAGATAAAAAAGATTTTAATTTTCAGGACAAGTTCATTGAAGACCCAGAAGAAATTGTGAATAATGTGGCAACTACATTCATCAAACAAATTAATGACAGCAAACATAAATGTGACTAAAATAAAATTAGAAGAGGCCAACACATTAAAGAAAACTGTTGTAAACAGTTTTGTCTATCAACCGGTGACAATACCTAAAGTTATAAAAATTTTTGAAAAAATAGATGATAGGAAATCATCTGGTAGTGATCAATTTCGTATAAAAGATATAAAGCATTGTGAATCAAAAATCACTCTAATTTTAACAAAGATGATTTATTTAAGTGTTTTCAAAGGTCAAATCCCTATAAAATTAAAAGTGTCTCTAGTGAAACCAACACATAAAAATGCAAATCTAACAAAGTTAAAATTTCCCGTCAGGCTTATGCATGTAATTGTTCCCACAGAAACTGTAAAGTTATTTTGAAGCTACACATATAGCACTTATCTATCAAATTCTCAAATTCTTTTAGAAACATGCGAATTTGACTGACCTAACGTTTGAAAATATTATAAAAAGATTTCCCCTCTCTCTCACTGGAAATTTTCTCATAGTCCCAGTCGGTTTTAAAATAAATTTTATGATTATCAAAATAAATATTAATGATACATAAACGTGTCAATATTTAAAAAAATCCTAACCATCCGAAATGCCGAAAACGCCTCTCCATCATCTGGAGAACAAAGGCCATCGCCCGACTAAGGCAAACCGCAACAATGCCGACAGAACATGACACAAATGGCAGGACCCGACACTGGCACCAAGACTATAACACTTGTGACAGCCAATTGCAAAGAACTCGACACCCGAAGGCCACATACCGCTCAGCTGAACTCGCATCATGAACATTATAGTAAGTGAGAGGAATTAATATTTTATTATTGTTGAAAATTAATATTATATACAAAATTTCTGAAAAATATCTTTTTTTGTAATTTAATTTGTATTAAAAATAATAGAGTATATTTTATTACCAAAATTGTTAAGAATTGTTATAAATTAGTTTTAAAAATTAATTTATAAAGTAATTTTTTAAAATTTCTAAAATAAGCGGAGCTTCAAATGTTGAACAGAACCTTATCCAATTGAATGATGAGGAGGTCTGCCTTAGCGTTCTTAGGAATATTTCGGTTACATTATCAGATTGTGATATTTTTAATTTTTTGTATGACCCAAAAATATATTATTAATTAGAGTGATATCAAGAGAAACAAACCTTAGAAATTGGGCACTTTTAATAGTTTAGGAAAATGTATTAGAGAAGTTGAAAGAGAGGAGAAATTATTGAAATGAAATTTAAATTGTTTAAAGAAAAATACTCAAATTTAAATAAAAATTTACATAAAAATTTTAATCGCTTTTTTTATAATAAAATTAGAAAGTTTTGTTCATTTTCTCATAAAGCAGGACATGTTAGAGATGAATGTTATTGCAGGGTGTACATAACAGGGGTGTACATATTTCATTTATTTTATTTTATACATATATAAGAAAGAAATTAAGATAAATCTCCCACCGCTAGACTTAGAAATGTTAGATGAAGTCCGCCAAGAACATATTCTTTTTGCTGAGCAAACAAGGGTGGCTTTTGATATACTGGAACGAGGCAAAACAAAACAAGCTCTCTAGAGAGGAAAATAGTTAGATAAAATTGGATCAAATTCATTATAATGATAAGAAAAAATTTAAGCTAGTTCAGAATTTTCTGACATTTTTTTTAAAAGGGAGCTCTAAAAAGCTAGAGCCTTTATTTAGAGGGTCGTTTGAAATAGAAAAACTTTACCAATTTCTAGACACTTAATATCTAGTCTTAGAGAGTTAGAAGGGGAGAGAGAAAACAGCCCAAAGCAAATTGTTCTTCATTTTGCAGTGGCTGACAAGGATGCAGAGATTATGAGAAATATAAATATTAAAACTAGTGATAATGTTCCAAAACGAGTACTTGTCCAGGGGATGAAATATCAATTTATAAAGAGGGAGGAAGATTCATAATAAATATTGAAGGAATTTAATTGTAGAATTTAGAGATATTATTATATTAAGGAATTTCAAGTCTTGACGAGTAGGTGGGCACGTCGATGAGCCTAGACGTAAGCGGCCTGGAGCCGCCGTAGATGCAGACTAGAACGTCAGTGACAAGTTGATTATTTTTAAATAATAATTTTTCAAGATAGCAATATCAAATGATGAACGAGATTTTGCTGAATGGCCAGTTTTAAGAAATACGATAGGAGATTTATTTAAAGAAACGCGCTTATATACGAGGGTGGCCTGAAAAGTTTCCGACCTAACAAAGATACAAGACATTTTTTCTTTAAATTTATTTTTATTTTTCTACATAGTCTCCTTGTAAGTCTACACACTTCTCCTAGCAATGCTCCCATCTCTTTAACCCGTCCAAATGGTACTCGGCGTCTTTATCTGCAAAATAATTGTTTACGAAGGTGATGGCCTCCTCATTTGAAAATCAAATCTCTGTCCTCCGAGCACAACTTTTAGCTTAGGGAACAAAAAAAAGTCGCTTGGGGCTAGATCTGGTGAGTAAGGGAAGTGGTCAAGCAGTTCAAACCGTAATTCGTAGATTTTCCTCATGACAACCCCTGAGGTGTGAGACGGCGCATTGTCTTGGTGAAACAAAAAATTTTTTTTTTCTGCAAATGTGGCCGTTTTTCCGCAATTTCTGCCTTCAATTTGTCAAGTAATGATGCGTAGTATGCTCCTGTAATGGTTTTTCTCTTTTGAAAATAATCGATTAGGATAACTCCATGACTATCCCAGCCGAAAAAACAGTTTTTGCTTTTTTTGGAAGCCGATTCCCCCTTCGCAGTCCACTGTTTTGACTGTATTTTTATTTCTGGGGTATAATGGTGTATCCAAGTTTCATCTACAGTAATTAATCGGACTCTGATTAATTGTGCCTAAATTGTGCCAACAGAGCGTTGTAAATGTTCATTCGAACACGTTTTTAGTCTAATGTGAGCAAACACGGCACCCAACACGCGGACAGCTTTCTCATGTCTAAATCTTGATTCAATATGTGACAAACACGTTCTTTGGACATATTCATAGCTTCTGCTATCTCTCTCACTTCGACGGTTGTCTAGAACCATTTGGTGAACTTGAGCGATGTTATCGTCAGTCGTTGCAGTTTTTGGACGTGCCGAACGTTCATCGTCTCCCAAGCTGATACGGCCACGTTTAAATTCAGCTGCCCAAAATTTCACGGTGGTAAATGATGGTGCAGAGACCCCGTACACAGCGTCCAACTCGTCTTTGAATTGCGTAGGCGTTTCAAAAACAAATATTTAATGACAGCTCGATTCCTAATTTTTTCCATTTTCACAAAAACACTCACATCGACTCACTCAAACGATTGTCAAACAACAACTGCGCGTCCAAATGCCTGAAATTTTGGCGAGTACCTTTCAAACACATTCCCTAGCCTTTGTTGACGAGTGCTGCCATCTTCATGTTGAGGTCGGAAACTTTTCAGACCACCCTCGTATAAGAATTTATCATAAATGAACAATTATTTTATTTCCCCCCCCCCCATTTTTTTCTTTCTATAATTAAAAAGGTTCATATGTATATAGTTTATTTATATGTATATAGGATTAGTTTGTAAATATGTAAAGAATTATTAGAGTTAAAAAACTTGAACTGGACGATCTGAAACTCATTAGCTACCACACTGACCTTGTGCACTTATCAGACAAATTAACGAATCTACAAGCGAACATAAATTTATAGGATCAGAAATGTTAGATACTCTCTAATACTCTCTTATATCCTTGATAGGGATTTTAGGATGCTTACTACTGATCTCGGTAAAATTGAGAAAGCATTTTTTTTTTTAATTTGGGAAGGGAAACAAAAATGAAATTAATGTAAACTCACATCATGAACGAATCCCGAATGTCGAACGGAAAAGGGAAAACCTTGAAGAAGACATAGAGAGTAGAAAATTTTTGAATCCAAAGAAGACTCCAATATAATTATCTTTCTGTAAAATTCTAACATATTTTCTCTACATTAGGTCTAATGAAGGTGAAGTATATATTACTAAAGAAAAAATAATGAAAAAAAAACAAGAGATTCATATTTCAAAGAACCTAAGTTTTGTTTCAAGAAAAAAATTTTTTTGTAACATATACCAGTATATGTGATAATTTTCACTTGTTAATATATTTATAATAATTATAATATATTATAATAATAAAGCTACCTTTCTTATTAAGTTTAGGGAGACATTACTATTATACCTTTTTGTTATTAAGTTTGGGGAAGCACTTTTTTATTAAGTTAACAAATATACTTTACGATCCTTTGCTGTTCACATTTTACTATTAGGTCATACCATTATAATTAGTAATAAACTTGCTTCTAAGTTCAAAAATGTACTCTACAAATAGAGTCAATTCCTATTGTTAGTAAATATGTATCTTATATATTATATATAATATTCTGGGTAAATATGTTTGTGAACAGAAATATATTAATGAATGCCGATCTGACTAACTAAAGCCAATGGGCGATGTTAACGCCGATATTCACTTAGATTTTAAATTTAAATAAAAAGAAAAAAATTATTGTAATTTAAATATTTAGACCAATGGTCACTAGAATTAATCATTTAGAATTCTAGGTAGTCTAGTTATCTCCTCGGATGCATAGGATGACTCACTCCCCTCGCCATTTTTTGACTCTTGTTTTTTGATTTTTTTTTTTTTTTTGTTTTTCACTTCGTTCGTTCGTCTCGATTGCGCAACACATACACGTGTTCATTTCATTCGTTTTCGTTTATATTCTTTTGTTCAATTTTGTCAACCTACCCACATTTTGTATTGTTTGTCGTGACAAATCGTGTGGAATAATTATTTTTATTGAGTATTTTAATTTATTCAATATACTCAATATATCTATATATTCGTTCGTTGGATTGCATTCCACTTGCATTCTAAACTCTTGGAATATTCGTTGCAATTCCACTGTTTGTTCTCCACAACGATGTGAAGTCATCGAACAGCATACCTGTTAACCCTTTCGTTTTGGCCGACTTCTTTCTCACCTGAGTCAACCAACCTTCTGAGTGCTTCAATCCTTGGGAAGTATTCAACAAGACCAAGAACTTTTTATTATTTGTTTCAAATTATCCTATTAACTTTCTCAATAAACATAAATCAACTCATTTTCTTTAATTTACATTTTTAAAATATATAATAATCTACAATTTGAAAATAAAACAAATCTTAAAATATTCATAATAATTCTTATTTGTCATTATCTTTCTAAAAATCGATCACAATTTCCATTTTGTTTTATTAAATTTATATTTTATGTTATATGCTCATTTCCCCTTTTAAAATTAGTGTTATTCTTTAAATTTAGTTCCCTTTCGCTTTCAACTTATATTTATAATAAATTTGGGAAGATTGTTCTAAGATAGATTCATATTTGCCTTAACAGCCGAAAATAAATTAAGAAGGGAAAAAGAATCATACATGAAATGCATTATAAAATTATACAATTCCATGTACTTTTTTTTATAAATGCATCATATTTTTCAGAGTTGATTTCACCAGATTATATATTTTATCCTGGGTCTTTAGAAGTTATAGATTTTCTTTTTTGCAAAAATAATAAAATGTTTAAAAAAAATGGATAATATAAGGTTTAGGGATTGCTTGCTTCATATAATCTAAACTGCATAGCAATATAATCTGTCATTATTATAATTATGGTGTGAAAGATGCAGAGTCTTTCCAGGTTCATATCAAGAATTGAAATACATGTATGAGGTGGCCCACAAATCAGTTTAAAGGGGATGGAAACCTCTAATGGTTCGATTTTTTTTTATTTATTTGAGATATAGCTAAGCTATTGTTATCTTCTTCGCGAATGTATGTAGGGAATGCCTTCATTAAGGTCTTTAATGAACTGAAATCTATTGTAACTCAACTTTCTTGGAGAATATCTACTCCCACTTCTCAAATAAAAATATATGAAAGAAGGGAAAGAGTACGAGCTCTGAGTTGGGTAAGGCAGCTAAAAAGAAAACTAAATGTTTTCTTTTTTTTTATTTCTATTCATACAAAAGTAAGAATTAATAAAAAAAAATTATAATAAAGTTTATTATATTTTTTATTTATTTATATAATTATATAATTATAATATATTTTAGAAAACAGTATGAATCGTTTAACAAATTTACAAATGATAAATATATATATATATATATATATATATATATATATATGTTCTGGAAGTTTTCCGCGGCTGGCTATATGTGGAATAATATTTTCTCGGGTTGGTCCGCGTTGATTGTTGAGATTGACTCGACATTTGGGCTCTCCTTTTGGAGCCATTTTCAAGAGTGTTGGGTTAGGAGGTGGAGGTGGTTATTTTCGAGGTGGCAATCTTGCTGGTCCCCAAATTTGGTGGGTGGGTGTTTCCGAGGTTTGGATTTGCCTCTGAAATCTAAGGCGGGTTTGGTTGGGTGTTGTGCTGTTGGTGTGCTGTTTGGGTTGACTTCGAGGCCTACTCCGCAAGTCGTTGTGTGTGTGGATGTTTCCGAGGCCTCGAAGTCAACTCAAACAAAACACTAACAACACAACACCCAACCAAGCCCGCCCTGGACCTCAGAGCGAAATCCAAACCACGAACACATCCGCAGGCTCCAAAAGGAGAGCCGAAACGTCAAGTCAATCTCAACAATCAACGCGGACCAACCCGGGAAAACATTATTGCACATATATATATATGGAATAATGCGCTCCGGCGAGCGACTAAGTAACACACGCACACACACACACACACATATATATATATATGTTTTCCCGCCGAAACGAAAATTAACTCGACGTTTCGGCTCTCCTTTTGGAGCCTAAACTCACTTCCAACGGTCCAGCGTCCGTTAAATTCACTTTTAACGGTCGTGCATCCGTTGGACTCCAAACGAATACACCCGAACAAAGCCGACCGGACCCGAACCTCCTCCACCCCCTCGCCTCCTTCCACAGAGCCTATAAAAAGAGGGACTCGCTCAACAACCAGTCACTTGAGCTCGAACGAACAACCAAGCAACACCTCGACCTGGGGAGTAGGCAGATTGAGGCCCCGGATCCGAGCCGAACCAACCAACGCGACACCCGTCACCACACCATCCAACCAAACACTTCCTAAAAAACAATCTAAACAACCACTACGTAGAACACAGAGGCAAACACATGCCTTGGAAACATCCACACACACAACGACTCAAGGAGTAGGCAGATTGAGGCCTCGAAATCAACCCAACCAAAACACTAAACACAACACCCAGCCAAGCCCGCCCTAGACCTCAGAGCGAAATCCAAACCACCACCATATTTACATCCACATCCACTAACCAAACTTGGGGACTAGCAAGATTGCGATCCCGAAAACAAAAACAAACCACCTCCATCATCACTTCCTAACACAAAACTCTTGAAAATGGCTCCAAAAGGAGAGCCGATACGTCGAGTTAATCTCAACAATCAACGCGGATCAACCCGGGAAAACATTATTCCATAAATATATATTTATTTATGAAGACATTTAAATACAGATATGTAACTTATTTTAAAATTAATAACAAAAAAATTTGTAATAGTACTATATAAATTGTTTAAAACTAAAAAAAATGTAGATAAAGAAATTTATTTTGTCTATAAAGTAAAAAAAATATAATACTTATTCTTAAATGACCAGGATTGAAAAGAAATTATCCAAGGACTCCACACTGATTCCATTAAAGGATAATACAATGATTCCAGGGAACACTTTACTGATTATTCCTTTGGTCATGGTCCATTTCGACAAAATTTTGGAAGCACTTGGGGACACTACTCACATCCGAGACTAGTATTGCAATCTTATATATATATATATATATATATATATATATATGGAATGATGTTTTCCCGGGTTGGTCCGCGTTGATTGTTGAGATTAACTCG
>JAAAKE020101343.1:0-11072 GCA_010014785.2 Anisolabis maritima
AGGAGGAGGAGTTAGTGTTAGGAAATAAAGTAACTTCACGGGGTGCCGATAGATGGCTACGGCCAGAGGTCGGCTGGTTTGAGGTGTGTGTCTCCGTACACGAAAGCACCTCGGGTAAATAAACGGGGACTCCGGTAGGTGGGCCTATATGGTCCAAATGAAATGAAAAAAAAAAAAATTTTATATACCGGTATTATATCCTTTATTTAATAATTATCCATTCTTTGGAGAGAACCTTCGGGCCTCCTTCTTAAGCCGAGCTCTAGGTTTCGAGCATCTCCTGCTCCTTCTGCAACCCTGTGTACCTAACAAATATTTATTTAAATATACTAAACGTATCAAAATAAAAATAATAAATGCTACTTTATGACTTAATAGATAATTAGAAAATGTATATGAAATTCAAAATCATTACATTTCATAATGTTTCATAATGAAATTTATTATTTTTGCTTTCTCTTACATATATATTTGTAATATATAGTGAGAAAGCTTTGGGATCACAAAAAAATCGATTTCAACAGTAACACACGTCTAAAAAACAGGGTCCTGGGAGCTTGACATCCATATTTAAAATAATATGTTTAGTGATTCTAAGAAAGCCGACCCTAACCCTTGACTTAGAGGTAGAGGTATTTCTTCTTGACCTTAAGGTTCACTTATCGTCCCAAGGAATAAAATTTATTTAAATTATACTGGCTACTAATTGGTTTAAATAAATAATAGAGGGAGTCTAAATGACCTCAGATGTCAAAAAAAAGATTATAATAAAGCCTAAAGGAAATTGTAATTAGGTCGATGATATCAAATTCTTTTAGAATCTGTCAAGAAAGTTTGGTGTTGAAACTTGCGTTCGGATGCCAATTTAATAAATAAAAAAGATTTAATAAATTATTTTTCTAAATAGGATCATATTAAAATCTAGAATCCCTTAAGGTTGAATTAATAAATATGAAAAATAAATAAATAAATAAAAGCAAAGATGAACAGATATGAAATATTAATTTAAATAGATAATCAGAAAATGGGACCCACTATGATCTTTTTTTAATTGGTTTGTAAATGGGGTCCACTTGATTGAATGATGAATACGTCCGGGCTGAGATTTGAATGCACGACTGGAAGCAACAAGTGAATGTCCCCCTTCTCTTGATGTGGTGGGGCACGTGGGCGCGTAGCACGCGACCAAATCCGTAGGCGGCCTAGGCCCTTCATTACACCTGCCTAAAGAAAAAAAAAATTATAATAAAATCGCCTCCGCGAAAAGTCACCTGAGTAGGCGGCCAAGATGCAATCTAAAGAAAAAAAGAAGAAGCCTAAAAATGGTACCAAGTGCCCACTTGGTTATTAAAGTGAATCTTCTCTTAGAGCTTACAAATTATTTAAAAGAATACGAAATAGGAAAGGTCAAAGATTTTATTCTTTTAAAAGTCAATTCTAAACTTCTTTTAAATTAGATAGATACATTAAAAAAATTTTTAAATAAAGAACAATATAATAATTTAAATTCTTTTTTATCATTCTAAATTTTGTTTTGACCAATAATTTTTATTTGCTAGCTGTTTTTTCTTTTGAATTTTGAAGCCATTCAGCTCCTCTAGAGCTGTCGTACTTTGTCTGGCTCTTCTTCTATTATAATTTTTAAGTTTCTATTATTATTAATAACTTTTTAGATAGGTCTGAAAACAATCAATAATATTTCTCAAATCTTTATCCAAAAAAAAAAAATTTTTTTAACAAAGTATAATATTTTTGCCAAAAAAAATATACTAGCGATAAAGCAATTTTCCTACATATTGGACGAGCCTAAACTGAAGCTTTCTTCATTAGAGTATAGATCGATGACTTTAACTATAAAAAATAGCTTCCCTCCCCGTGGCTGAGAGGTTAAAGATAGAGTCATTGTCAGTGTTGATAGCCTCAAAAGCCAAGGGGTGTCGGTTAGGATCCCAGGCAGTCCGATGAAAATTTATTTATACCATTTGGATACCATGTAAATATGTAAATAAATATGCCTGGATAATTTGTATCATAATAAATACTATATACGTTTAATATCCATATGGTCTAAGTGCCGAAAAGACTAAAAAAAAAAACTATAATAAATAACAATGTCAATGAATGTTACCGCTCGTTCTGATTTTCACATAATTTAATGGGCAAAAAATATTTTTGTTAAAGATTGTTCTTCATAAAAATTTCAACATTCTATTTTGTATATTTATTTAATTTAATTAATAATATAACCACCTTCATACCTCTTAGATGGAATAATATATAAAGTCAAAACGCAGAGAAATTAATAATTTATCACTCACACACCTATAACCAATAAGACTCTAAAATAAAACAAATTAAAATCATTGTCACATATATATGTATTTCAAATCCATACTGTAAATACAAATTGTACTGAAAATAAACCAGTAAACCTTGTTCGAAACGTCTAAATTTTGTGTTTTTAGTGGATTTATTATGAAGTAATAATAGGTTTTTAATTTGTTAATATGTCAATAAGAACATGTAAGATTTTAGTTTTTATCGCCTATATCAGAATTTTTTCTCTTTCTCATCTCATCTTGGCAAATTTAAATTATATTGCATACTATTAACAATTAACTAACGAGGCTCTCGACGGCTGAAGTTGTGTCATAAACACCATGGCAAAAAAGAGCAAACTTGTTAATATAGACCAGAGTATACCCTCAAAACTTCGGGACTGTCCTTAATTCTTTTTTAAATGCTTTTATTTATCTTGCTTTGTCTGTTTGTGCGAAACCTTGTAGTTAATTATCCATGTAAACTATACCCATAAGTACTGAAAAAAAAACGTAGAAATTACTTAGATATTCATTCATCTCCATTCAATTAAAAAAATCATTAGACTTCATTAACAAAAAAAGGATTTAATTATTTTAATGAAAATTTTTTTTAACGGAGTTGAAAATGTGACTGCTTTAAGCTATTAAGATCCACGAATAAATTGATAATTTACATATCGTCGGAGAAATTGAAAAATCATTAAATTTTATGACTTTACAAGATAGTTTAAAAATTTAGTTTTTATTTTCTTAAAGTAAATATGATAATTTTACAAAATTTTGATTTTAATGTAAATATTTTTTTTAGTTTGACTTCTATTAATAATTTGATATTTATTTTTATATTCTAAGGATTAGCTTTTTCTTCAATTTAGAGTTTTGTATTTCTCATGAGTGTGCCTTTTGTGTTCAAATAAAAAAAATAATTTCTATATGAATCTTCTTTAATTTGGTTTTTTTTTTTTTTAAATTTTTACCCTTAAATTCTCGTACGATTTATCAGATATAGTTTTTCTTTTATGTTATTTTTTTAACTGGGTTTTACTTTGTAAATGAAGAATTATTTGCATCTTTTTTTGTCTTTTCAGCATCTTGGGCAATATAGACGATACACATAAATATATTTATGATTATACAATTATGCAAGCATATTTATTTATATCAAATGGTATCTAAATGATATAAATAAATTTCCATCGAATTCTGGGATCCAAACCCACACCCCTTGGCTTTTAAGCCTATCAGTATTGATATTTATTATTACCTTTAACCTCTCGGTCAAGGGGTGGGGGCAATTGCATACTTATATGGACGGTTAACGGTTATTTGTTTAATGTCTATACCTGCTATGCCGAAAAACAATGATTTAATTACATAAGAAATAGGCATCTTTTAAATAAACATTTCCTGTAGTATTAATATATTCCCAAAATCAGGCTGGTGCAAATTCTCTTTTATTGTTCCAAAAAATTTTTTGTCTTCAGCACTTGAGGTCTTAAACGATTTTAATATGTTTACGAATTATTTATAATAATGGCTATTTATCCATATTTGTTTGTAATATATCAATTGTCACCAATTAATATTAATCAATTTTAACTTGGGTGAGAAGTGAAGTCACTTTCTCTTGGTTCTTTAGCCAGCTCTAACTTACTTTACTATGCCTTATCTGTAGGTTCTCCAATTTCTTTTATTTGTTTTGGTCAATATGATCACTTTTCAATTTCGAACTTCATTAATAAAACTAATAAATATATAAATTAATTAAATTAATCTTATTGATTAGTATATCGGTAAGTTTTCAGAAATATTTTTTGGAAGTGAAAGAATTTAATAGATTTGAAAATATCAACAAAAATGAAATTTTTAAAATTTACCTTTCGTATAGCTTCTGAGTTGATTAATATTATCACTTTTTTAAATCTTTTCAGAATCTGCTACCTGTAAAAATGTCAATAAATAAATAAAAAAAACAATAAAATATTTTTCTTTTTTCTACCTTAAATACCTAATTATCTACCTAAATATATATATAATCTTATTTATTAAAATTTAATACATTCTATGAATATTTGAATAAAAAATTCAGGTGTGGGTTCAATCCATTAAAAGTCTTTAACAATAAACTACATATTTATGAGAAAAAAGTGCTCTATATAGTGCTTAGATTCCAGTTTTTTTATGAATAAAACATCGCAGCAATGCATACCCATTTGGCGCGATTCTTGCCATTAATTTTATATTAATTTACAATCCTGTTGCTAAATTACAACACAATAAATTGTAACTTAAGTTTAAAATGATGTTAATTTGTTTATCGGTATAGAGGTCTGATTTTTATTATTATTATTGTCTTCTTTCAAAAAATTGATTTAAATTAATTCTCTTATTATCAATATTCTGGCCACATTAGTTAGAAGAGTTAAGCATAAAATTGTCCGAATACAGAGAAAACAATTAATCTAAGGTGTAGCCTATATAAAATTCTTCGTAAGTCAATTTATTATAAATGAATAATAATTACCTACATCTCTAATAAATCCCCTTAGGAGACGTAATTAATTATATTTGATTTCGAAATCAGCTCCATAAAACGATTCATTATCGAAAGGTTGCAGAGATCACGCGCTAAGGCAGCCAACATACAACCCATTAAAAAAAATATCCCCCCCTTAACAAAAAAAAAAAAATCTTATCTTGGAAATTGTCCGAGAGGTGTTTGTAAATACATACAACAACAAACAACATATTACCAGTTTGTAATTTTATTATAGTCATGTCCCGTTGGTGTTTTTGTTCGTGACTGACTGATAAGCAGTCAGTGATAGAATATTAACGAGAATGGAGCTCATTAGTTGGCATTTGTAGTCGCGGGGGGCGGTAATTAGTCACACGGCCCGCCCAGACGACCATTAAATCAGAACCATATTGTCTCTTGCCAATTTAAAAGGTATAAAAGCGAATAAAAAATTTTAATAAAAAAATAGAATAATATTTAAAAGATGACTTGTCAGACAAACAATGACTTATTTTTGGAAGAGGTGAAAATCTTAACAAAAAATTTTTTAAATAGGGCCTTTTTTACTTGTAGTCCAACTTTTAAATGTTGGGTCCAAATCACAAGAAAAAATATTAAATCCAAGCGTTGCTGAATCTTGGATGGGTATGGAATGTGTGTGTGTGTGGAAAAGTCTCTAAAATTAAAAAGGTGATAATGAAGAAATTATTATATGAATTGATTATTTAGAAAATGTTCTATGCCCTATAGACTTACGCCACATTCCAATTAAATCTCTCATTTTTTTGATTTGTTATTTCAGAAAAGGATTCCAAATTTTCTCGCTTATCAATTTTTGGGTTATTGTCCTCGATTAAATAATATATATTTATGTAAATATTATATTGGTTATATCGTTTTTTTTTAATTCTGTAGCCATTTAGTTTCCCTCCTTATTTATTTATACCAATTGGTATCCAATATAATAGAAATAAATTTTTGTCGCTCAGAACGGGAAGTGAATCACTAACCTTTGATACATGAAACAAGACCTTTACCTCTGCACTAAAGGACAGGGTGATTATATCGCTAAAATTTTCAAATATCAATGATTATGTAGTTGATGAAAAATATTTTTTTTATTAAAACATACGCAGTGATGTATCCAGGAAGAATTCATAGAGCTCCCCCTACCATCGGAAATTTTCGAATATACATTATTTATGGAAAATTCAAATTGCATGCTAAAAATGTCCATCTTCGCCTTCCCTGAAATAGCCAAATTTTAGCTTATGCTTATCTAAAACTTTTTTGGGTACATGCCTGACATCAGTATTAATATTAATATTTAAATGGGAATCTAGGTATTAATATTACTACTATAGATATATCTTTAAATGCTCCTTTTACCAAGTGAGTTTTTTTTATTTTCCATGCCCTAAAGCAACATAAATTATGATAAATTTAAAATAAATGAGAATGTATATATATAATCAAATCAGTAGCTCAGTTTATTATATTAAAAAAAAAAAAAACAATTTTACAATTCTCCTTGTCTAAAAAATTAGTTCATTATTGTTTCAATTATTTTTTTTTTTTATTTTTTTTTTTTGTTATCATTTTGAAAATTAAATACTTTTCAATTTACATACCCAGGAAAGATGATAAATTCTTTTTTTAAGAGAGAGGATATACTCCAATTATAATAGGTATCTCTTTTTAAATTTTAATCTATTTATTCTTATTGCCTCAAGTCAAATAAACTGAATGTTCAGATCAGATTTATTTAATTAATTTTATGTAAAATTTTAAGATAGGTCCTTTTCAGATATTCATTTTAATGAGGCCTATTTGTCTATTTTATATTTTATGAGTAATCAGCCATTAATGCATAATAATTGGGATCAAAGATGAATGACATTATTAATAAACCATCTTGATTAACAATTTTAATCGGGGAGGGGATTTTTTAGGGAGATATTATTGAATATGTTGTTTTATTTAAATAATTTACTATGTTTACTATTATTCATTCTCAATGTGATGCCCCAACTTTGTTTCTCTAAAAAACATGGCAATAGTAGTGTAAGCAATAAGTTATTTGTCTTTTTTTTATACCTGGTAAACGAAACATTGTAAATGTATAAAATAAACGACAGTTAAGCCGAAAATATAAAGTTGTTTTCACCTCTGTCCTGTTTTAGGTTTTTTTTTCTTCCAACCAAATCCTTCAAGCCTCTCTTCCATTTGTTTTTTTTTAATGAAGTGATCTCTGTTTTTCAAGTTTCTTTTGATTTGATGTCTTCCCTTTGTTGAATACCAATGAGTGCTATCTTCATGGCGAAAGGCTTTTAAACAGGTTAAAATATATTTTCGATTAGATATCCAAGATTAAAAAGAAATATTCATCTCAATAAACTTATAGTCTTCCTAATATTACATGGATTTTATCAAAATTTATTTGAAATACATAAATTAATGATTTTATTATTAATTCTTTCTTAAGATAGCCGATTATAGAATGAGAGAGAGAGAGAGAGACAACCACAAACGACTTGACCTGAATATTAAAAATACAAAAAAGAAGTATAAAATTTATTTTGATTATGGTTTTATGCATAAAAGAATATAAATATCCCAAAAATAATGAATTTTAATTGAAAATTCGAAATATTTTTGTTAGAAACTATAAATTGTTTGTGTGAAACCTAAGAGCCGTTTTAGAATCTTGTCTTTCATTTTCCTTCTCAATCTGTTCATATGATATCTCATAAGCAGATTGCCAAGTTTATAGTTTCTAAAAAAATAGTTCAAAAAAATAAAATTTCGGCTGGGTCCAATGAAATCAGATATTTATTTGGTTTGTTAAGTTTTATGCTTTCTTTGAAAATAAGGACCTGAAGACCGGGTTCGCTTAGGTGTTATTTAACATAGTAAAATAAGCCGACAGATATTTTAAAAGTTGGTTCTCTGATAATGATACTTATCCGCCTTATGTCGCTGATCTTGGTTCACAAATTGAATTTAGGAGAGTTTTAGAGTCCCTGGAACATTTTCTCTTTCTTTGAGAGGTGGAGAGGAGTACAGAGAAGTAATTGATCCCCCTCTCTTTTAAATTTCATTCTTGGAGAGTAAACTATGCTCTTTTTACTAAAAAATTCTTATTTTAATATAAGCTTGGATCATGTTTGGGGATATATGTTTTTAAAGTTTTAAATTAGTTTTGTAATACAACTGAAATTTTGTACCCTCTGTCAAATTTTGAGTTATATTGTACCACTATTACTTCTGTTTCTTTTGCTTCTGATGAGCATCCCAAAGTTCTATAAGATTATTTTATTTATCAGTTCTTTGTACTAGTTAAAATTTCAATAATACAAAAGGTATTAATATAAATTATTATATAAATAGTATAAGGAGGAAGGAGTAATCCAAATTAACTTTCCCTTATAATGTTTGATTTTCTCCCTTCTGGTTGCTCCATCAACCCCTTACGCCATTCAGGTACTATTAAATATATAATTATAATTTATTAGTTCCATTTAAGACCATGACGAATGCCCTAAACGTAGCCTCTATCTATTCTCACTTGTATCTAATTTATACTAAGGAGGATGCCCTGTGTGAGGAATAACCTCTCAGCCATCAGCACACCTTAATATCTATAAATTATAAAACGAAAAATATGATATATCTCTATATTATTTTATTTAAATAAAAGATTGTCTATATTTTTCTCTATTGTTGTGATTCCCTCAGCAGGTTTTCTATTTATATTTTTATGTTAAATGCTAATATTTATATTCATAATTCGTTGATCCTATTATAAATATATTTCTATATATAAATAACATCTCGAGCATTAAAGTCTCTAAGCTTGATTTATTATTAATTTCTGAAACTCAGTATATACTTTCTAAATTTTAAGCTTTTTCAAATTAATTTATTAACTTGATGACAAATTAGTAATTATTTAAAGAAGAGGAGAGAGCTTTGATTCCGACCATTCATATGCAAATAGATGATAATTAACGAGACGAGATGGAAAAAACAATCTTTTTAAGGAAAAAAAATGCTATCTTAATGGCAGTGAGGTAAAATATTTATGAACAAGACAAGAGAGAAATAACCTGGAATAATTCTATACCAAGTCTGGGATTTAAAAAGGTCATATATATTCCATCCATTAATTGACTTTTGAAATTGTTTTTCCATAGTGATCCAGAAAAAAATCCTCTTTTCTCATTTAAGAGAGTTAATCTTTAAGGTTTTTAAATGAGTGGAGTGGAGTTTTAAATATTAATAAAGAACTTTATACAAAATGTTCAAATAATCCATGCATAATGGATAGACAAATTTTCTCAGCGTTTGATTGCTGGAAGTTAGGCAAACCAAATAACCAATTTTTAGAGGAGCTCTGAAGAAATTTATCAAAAAATCCATTAGTGAATTGATCATTTGGTTTGTCTACCTTCCAGAAAACAAAAAGTAACTTTTTTTGACTTTTCGGTATCTGAGGCATAGACATTAAAACGTTATATAATTGTTTTTTTTTTATACTAATTATCCAGACATATTTATTTAAATAAATTGGTATCCAATTTAATTTAAATCACACCCCTTGGCTTTTAAAGTTATCAATATTGACAATATCAGTACCTATAACCTCTCGGTCAGGGGTGGAGGGGAGCAAAAACTAATTTCATGATATGTTTCCATTTTTTTGCTGTTTACGTTAAGAGCTTAACTTCCCTTATGTGATTTCCAAATCGATCGATCAAAATTGACAAAGAGATTTCAATATTTTACGTTTCAATCTCCTTTGACTCTGATGAGGAATTCCCACAGATATTCTACATACATACCATAACAACTCAAATTCAAAATTCAAAATTAAAATTTAATGGTTTAATATAGCTAATTGATAGTAGGATTTCTTAAGATGACGTAAAATTGGAAGACTTGTATTTACAATTTCTCATAAATTACTTGAACGAGTCTTATTTAAGTAATATAAGTCTATTTTTTATTATTTATAACAGTAGAATCATATCAAATTTTCAAATTTTTTTTTGCCATATCCCACATATGCATCTCTAAAATAAACATGCTCTCACTGCCAAAAAAAAAAAATTGTGTACTTATATTAACGTCGAGGAAACCGATAAAGCTATTAACTTTGTCTAAATAATCCTATATTAAACTCCTAATAACATCCTAATAATTGAATTGAATTGTTGTCTTTAAAAATCAAATTGCTTACCTATGGGGAATGGGCTACACTTTGGGAACCTCGTAATAATTAGGTTTAAAAAAGGGGAAGTCTAGCTTTCTTAGCGATTATGTATATTATTATATAGTGATTGATATATGAAATTAGTCCTAACCACTTGCCTGTTGAAGAAATAAAAATTTCTCACCTGGAATCTTTAAAATTTATTTTTATTATTTAATATTTGCTATATTAGCTATAAATAATATAATTTTTTTTTATTTTCTGAAGTTATTTTTGAAATATTATTACTAATAACTGTTATTAATGAAATGTTTAAACTATTATTTCCCTATTATAGGTCTATATAGAAAAGGATATAACAATTTTCAAAAACGGGTTTTCGGAGGACCGCTATAAAAAATGTGATCTAGATAAAAAAAATTTAAGTATATGAATTTGTGGACATGATTATGATGATATTGTTGAAAAATTAAAACGAAAAACGTCTTTTTATATCAAAGAGTTTCATCTTATAAAAGATGTATCTTCAGTTTCGTTAATCTAAATTTCAATTGCATTTTATTTTAACAAAGAAAATTTTTATATTTTCCCAAAAATTAATAAGAGCTGATGGAAGGTAAAAACACCAAAAAATTCAAAAAGTATTTTTTGAATTAATTGAAATGTCGACATCTCGACTAACATTTTCGATCTTCTTTAATTTATAAATAACAAGAGTTTAATTTTATTATAATATTTCCCAATTATTAAAAAAATTTGAATATGATATATATCTCTATACTTAGACTGGACGCATTTTGAAACACCTAACTCTTTTGTAACCAATGAGAATTTATAGGATAGTACAAAATGGTAACATGACGTTACACAGCGCAGTTCCACAAACTATTAAAGAGCGTGTTACCTCACACATGTCATACGCGCAATGTCTTATACTTGTTCATCTATTAATATTTAAGAAAATTGTATTGTTTTATTCAATTCTCAAAATAAGATAAAAAAAAGTTTGATAAACCTC
>JAAAKE020101354.1:0-39309 GCA_010014785.2 Anisolabis maritima
TAATAAAATATTATTTTTTTATCTAAATGTTTATTCTCTTGATTTATATATTAATAAGAACCCACAAAAATATATAACTTAGGGGGAAAGTATTATGAAAATTTAGAATGATTTTAGAAATATCTTTACGTTTCAAAGGGACTCCAAAAAGGAAAAAAAATCTTAATGTGCGTATCTGTGTTACTTTTTTATAAACTTCCATCTCAGGAAACACTCATAAAAGAATGAAACTGTCTTTGCTTTGGCGCCTTTTCTATTTTCATCCTAGGGGTGCTAGCATCGCATCACGTGATCGTTTGAAAAATTTTTTTATTTTTATTATAATTGTTAAATAACTTTTATAATTCTAATGTTTTTCTTCCACTATTTTGAATTAAATCAAGAGAGAAAATGATGGTTACTAATCATTAATCAGGAATTGAACATTTTTGATGAGCAAGTTAATAAATATCCCATTCATATTGGTTATTTATTTTTATAACCTCAAATGTTATTTTTGATTTCGAATATTTTATTTTTATTTATGTTATGCTATATATATTTTTAAAGAATTTCATACATTTAAAAAATAATAGCTTAAACGGGGTTAGTAATTATAGGTTTTGATTTAAAAAAATTGTAAATTCACAAGATTTAAATTAAAAATAGTATCAGGAATTAATCTGGCCTTAAATCCACTTACTCCTCGTTATATCTTTTAATTTCCAATTGGTAGGCAATAAAATATGAATAAATTTTTGTCGCTCAGGACGGGAAGTAAACCACTGACCTTTGAGGCGAGACCTTTATTTCTGCACCAAGGAACAGGGCATATATCTGGATAATTTGATTCGAATTGAATGTGAATAAAACAAAAATCAAATCAAATTTTCAGTGATATCAAGTTATCAGCAAAACCTATAATTAACAAATCAAAGCACATTAATATAAACGTTCTCCAGATCTTTTTATAGGGATCAAAAGCTTCTTAACTGATAATCGAGGAAGTTCTGCTGCTCTCCCACCCTTTCTTATCTACATGAGTGACCTCCATTCTCATTCATTACTTTGCGGACATGTAATAATTACATTCCCCATCTCATTTTCTTTATTCCCACCAAATTTCGTTTCAATTAACCCAATAACATTAATTATTTAATGCAAATCAATTTTCAGTCGACGCAATGCGACGTTGCCATTTAGAAATCAGTCGCTAGCTGCTCTACTTAATTTTAAACAGCAACAGTGTGCTCATAGGGAATGCATTACAAATTATCCTCCATTGGAAGAAAAAGGGAATTCCTTTTAATTTCCAATGAAAAGCCATGATAATACTCTAGAAAAGGTTCTTCCTCTTCAATCTACGTCGTCAGCTATTATTCATCTTCCTCTGCCTAGGATTCAAAATGTTTCTCACACCCTCAATATTCTACATATTCCTCTAAGAGAAAATCCTTCATTTTTAAACTACAAGAAATCATTTTATATTCCTTATATAAAATCTTAAATATCAATAATTCGGCCCTCACAAATCAATTAGCTTCTCTAAGGAGGTCTCAAATATCTTAGAAGAAACTTTAATTAAATTTGTCCCAATTTGAAATAATATAAATAATGACAAATCAAAACTAATAACATAAACTTTATGTAATATAATAATAAAGAAGAGATGAAAGAGTGAAATAATTTTATATATTCTGCAGATTTTTTTTTGAAGTTAGTTTTCAGGACGGCGATAGATGGCTGTAAACATCTTAATACACATTCATGTTCTATCTGCATACTAGTAATCTATGCTGTGAAAGAAAAAGTGTGTTCCATGCAGTTCTCTTGACTGACACCAGGTGATGAACACGTCAATGAGTCGACTTGTTATTTTTTTACCAGGTTCTCTTTGCCGTAAATAGATAGCGCAACAAACGCAGTCGTAGCCAACAAGACCGGTTCAATTTACTTTGAATTTCCACAACTAGGGTTATAAATAGAAATCCATTGGAGACACTAAGGAGAATAATAATTACTTATCTGTTTGTTTACATATTAAAATAATCATCCAATACAATATATTTATTTGGCACGATTTTGTCATCTTTATCAGCTATCCAACTCAGATGGGATTTGGTGTTTCCAATTCCACTCCCCCGCTACTTGCTGCTACATTCTCTTCGCGCTTTTCATCCTTTCGCATTTAAAAACTTCTAAAATCTTAAAAAAGGCTTCTCTGCACTGCTGCTTGTATATATATATCGCGTTTTTTTTCTTTTCAGGTCCAGTTTACATGTGCATTGTTTGTAGAACAATTTTATTAATTTACTTTTTCTACATAAACAGCAAAAATGTTTAGAGAAGAATATTGCTTGTCTAAAATTAAATTTGAAGATGAGTATAAAAAAAAGGTAAATTGTGATTTTTAAGGTCTTTTTATTTATTTATTCTTGTATTTTTTAGAAATTCTCATTTGAGGATACTCAAAGAACTGCAATAAATTTGAAGAAAAAACAGAAAACCTCTGAAAAGGACTCAGAGGTTGAAAATCACTTCAACCTAAAAACTGAAGAACGAAGAAAGGGTATTCCTGTAATTATTGTAATAAACACTATTCTTCTCTTTCTCAAGTTAAATTACATTTAAGATCCCATACAGGCGAAAAACGCTTTCATTGTGATTTATGCAATAAACATTTTATTCAAAAACCTCGCCTCACTAAACATATGCAAAACCACATTGAAGATGATGTTCATTATGTTCATCGAAAAAGTGGCGTACGGTGGGGGAGAATTCAATGTTATATAAAATTTGCAAGAATAAAATGAAAGAAAGATTTATATAATTTATATATAATTCAAATATCTAACTGTTTCCTTTATTGGAACCTTTAGTTTTCAAGTAAATATTAAAAAATAATTTTGTGCAAGATTTAGAAAATAAATAATAATACAACTTGGATTTATGGGCCAGGGCTAGGAGTGCAATATTTTAAATTTCCGTTTATTTTCCCTTCCTTTATAACTAATAAAAGACAAATAAATATATGTCACGCCTATTTCATCATTTGGGCAATTCACGAAGTAAGCAAGACCAGAAGCGTTTTATTATTTTTTTGTCCCTGAATCGTTCTTCCCCCTGAACCCTCTGGTTTTCCAATTGTTATTTATTTATAAAATATATTACTCCAATTCATGAAAATTATATCAAATAATAATTATATGAAGATTTGTGGATGAGGGTAAAAAAAAAAGAAACTATAATTTCATTTAAAGTAGGAGAAAGAAAAAAAAAAGAAAATCTTTATCATCGTTTATTCATTTTATTATATATATATACGTATATAAGTGATATAATTTAAAATTTTTTACTTAATAGGTATATAGCTATATAATTATATGTCGAGTATATACAAAAAAAGTTTATTCACTATTTTTTATTAAATGATTACATATGAATTCCAATTCTTTTAAAATATACAAAATTTTATTTCTCAAAAAAAAAAAAAAAAAAAAGATTTTTAAAATCACAGGAAAATTAATTTTTCGATGATGGGAAAAATTCCCGGGTCCATTTTTGTTGATAATTAATTAAAACGGATGTATTTGGTCCAGAAATGCATTGTAATCTGACAAGACCGCATTGGCGACCCTCAACGAGCCATTGATAAGAATTAATATTAGGATTCCATGCGACTCGATTGATCGAGGTGAGTGGATAGAGATCGGGTGTGACGCAACGCATTTCCTCACAATTACGAAGCCATCGGAATGTCTCTTCGGGAATCTCTTCGAAGTTGTCAGTTGGAAAGTCGTTGATTAATAATCCGAAATTTTTCTCTTTCATCTCTTGATAAGTGATTGGCCTGAATGTCGGAGAATTGTTTTTCTTCTCTTTCTCTTTCTGTTTATTCTTCATCTTATTTGATGGAGGTGGCAAATTAAATGATTCGTCAACTCCATCTTGACGAATGATTTCAGAATATCCCAGAAGGAAACGTTTATCACGGAAATTGCGTTCATGATCAATGAAAACCAAATAGCGTGGGAATCCGATGATGATCTCTCCAGCGAGAGTGCAATTGGCGATCGCATTGAGCCAATCGTTATAACTCGCCCACCAACACACCGAATTATGATTGAAGAAGGGAGTCGGTGGGAAACTGAAATTCCTTGGCGAGATAAGCAAAGTGTTCGCCTGGCAGAGGTTGTATCCTTCGTCAAATGTGCACACGGAACTAAACCAGTGAGTGAGCCACGCGCCGCTCGTCGGGAAGCCTCTCTTTTGCACCCAAATGGGGCCGGAAGTGTTTTCTAAATCCCAAAAGCTCAATGATAAATCATAACTAGTGGAGAAGAGAAACCGTCCAGCCGCTTGGGGCACAAAATCAAGACTATTTACGACTCTAGAATGAGCTTGGAATAATAAGAAAGGAAGGCGGATGGCAGAATTGATGAACAATGAATGAGAAGAATCGATTTTCCATACTGCAATCAATCCGTTGCTAAATCCACCGGCGATTAGATTGTGTCCACTTCCTCTGTACCAAGAGAGTGAGACGCACTGAGCCTCGGTGGCCTCGGCATCGCCTTGCAAGGTCAGTTGAGGTTTCATTCTCAAAATTATGCCCGATGTTTCAGGGCGGCAGGGCAATGCGAAAATATGAATGAATCCATCGGAACAGGCGGCTGCTAGAAGTCCAAGCCTCTCTGGAGGTTGATACGCTCCTGAAGGGCACCAAGCTAACGCATGCACGAGACCGAAATCGTGAGCCAACCCGTAAGCCAGATGAGGAGGAGAGTGTGCTGTAGACGATGTTAAAGGCCCGATATTCCAAAGTTGTATCAGACCAGGGAATGAGAAACAAGGCTTCACTTCATACGACTCATCCATTGACGGATATGCAGCCAAAGCAAGATACTGGTCCAGTTGATTCTCCGAGTGAACGATTACATCGGAAGGAAGAGGACACCAAGCAAGCGCCCAAATGGGACCTCCAGCAAAAAAAGTAGGGATATTATTTTCAAGGCGACCTTCAAAAAGATCGAAATTCGTCCAGAAGAGCGTTTGTTTACGTCTATCAGTTATTCTATTTTTCATCACGAGTCTGGCAAGGGGAATTGATTTCCGAGTTTTTGGAAGATATTTGTCTCCTTCTTCGGCATTCAACGGGAACCATTCACCCACCTTTAATGACTCAAATAAGAGAGGTTTGAAATTATCGATATGAAATTCGATGGTCCATTTAACCGTTGGGATATAATTTACAGATGACTGCGACGAGACCATCGGCTCTCGAGCAATAAATCGCACATCTTTCGCAGTGGATTTTGTTTTTTTCTGAAGGAATTTCGCTTCTAAATCCAATTCCAATTCATCCTCCGGATCATCTTCCTCCCCTTCATAATCTTCTACTCTGAAATCATCCTGGGATTGCAGTACATTCTCCATATAATCCTTATGCGCTGCCTTTATATGTTCGACGATGGCTTCTTTAATTTTTCCAAAGTATTTACACAAAGTGCAGAGAAATCCATCTGAGAAATGATTGGGACACGCGGGAAAATGTGCCATCATTTCATCGACATTCTCAGTGGAGAAGGTGCAATTTTCATTTTTACATTCCAATGTCCCGAGGGTGTTTACCAAACGTTTCCACGCGCCTCTCAAATGATCTGTCATTTCCCTCGAGCCCACTTTCTCAATCAAAGGTTCAAAGTTAAACTTTGCATTTTTCCTCGGTTTCTTTTTAGTGTTTTCTATCTCACCAGCGACGAATTCTTGAAGTTTATTTTTAGCCGCTGATGCGGCTTTTCGATTCGATTTCTCTAAAATGTCATCGGTAATTGATTGAATTGTCGAGACCGTATGAGCGTTTTTTAAATGTATTTTAAAGCTACTTGGCATAAACAAACGATTGCAGATATTGCATTGCGTTTTGATGGCGTTCCTCTCGTCAAGCGACTTGAGGCAAACCGACATATGGCTGAGATATCCGACTGCTGATTTCTTTTCCAAAGGGCATTTTTCACATTTGAATTTCTTCTTGCCCTGCTTACGGGCTTTCGCTAACAGAGATAGTACTAAAGGTTCATTGGACATGTCAATTGGCGGTGCGCCTTCAATCCAACCTAAAAAATAATGATTATGGAGATTGTGTTGATTGAATTGGGACTTGGCAATCCATTCTTTACACTTTCCGCACTCAACAAATTCTTGATTATGCTCATCAGGGGGGATGTCTTCATTAGTAATTTTTTGTCTTGATGGTCTTCCCGGTCTTCCTTTCCTCTTTTTATTAATTCCAATAATCTCTTCACTTATCGGCTCTTCGTCTTCTTCATCCCCTCCTCCTCCTTTATCCTCCTCTTCTATCATTGATTCCACTTTTATAAACGGAATCTCGGTAACATTATTTTCTAATAATGACCCATTTTCTTGTTCATTATTCTCTTTTGGTCTTTTCGTTCGACTTTGCTTTGGCGTAATAGTAAATTTACTTATCCGTTTTCTACCAGAGCGCCTAGTTTCTTCTTCATTTTCAGGTACTAGTGGGGATACTAATGTTTCATTGGAGATTTGTTCTGATTTTTTTTTACGCCCTCGTTTTTTTATTGGAGTTGATTCAGCTACTGGGTCTGGATTATAATCAAAATTCATCTTGAAGGACATGTCAATGCTGAAAAATAAGAGTTAAGCGATTATTAATAACTGATAATATATTAATAAATACAAGCTACGCCGCCCGCCTTTTATATCTAATTTCCCCCTTGGTCCACTTTCGTATTTTTTAAAATTTTTAAATTTAAGCTCATTTGGAAAGAAGGATAGATAATTCATATTTTATATATCATGATGTTAACCAAATGGTTCTTATGTTCTTGACTGTTACAGTGGTGGTTAATGCTCTCTAATGAATATCAACTACATGGAAAAAAAATCCCTGTCAAATGATTCGGAATTCATTTTTTTCAGTCAGACAGACTGTAAATAAAATTTTATTTAATGTCTGACTTTTTCTTTATTTTTATGGTAATTTTTTTTTTTGATTTTCGGCATCTGAGGGCCGACAGACTATTTTTCAATATAAATGAGAAAAAAAATGATAACATTATTTCAATGGAATTCAGTAAATAAACAATAAGTCGTATGTATAAAGAAAGATAATCTTTTTTAAGAAATTCTCCTTTTTAAAGTAGAATTTAAGATCACCAGACTTCCTTAGATTAAAACATTAGACTGCATCCACTGTAATAAATTAAAAATAATCTTATTTGCTATAATCATTCATTTATTAAAAAATATAATAATAGTAGATAATCAATAAAAAATATATATTCAAATAATGCAAGAGACCGTGAGTTGGATCCAACCATCTAAGCTCATTGTTGAAAATTATATTTTTCCTCCATTATTGCAATTGTTGGGTATCTAACCTCAATAAATTACGTATTTATTTCGAAAATCCAATAGAAATTCAGACGTAGCTAGAACTAAGATCATTGAACATGGTAAGAATGATTTTGTGACTTTCACTTTCTCACCCCCAGAAGCCCAAGTGGTATCACAAAGGGAATAAGTGAGTCTGGACGACAACCTAAACCTAACCTAGATATTTTTAGTAAAGTGGATACCTTAGCGTAATAGTTCTGGCATATAAACCAAACATACATCGTAAGTTCAAACCCGGGAGATGACATGGATTTGTTTTTTTATTTATGACTAAGAAAATTTTTTAGAAGAATAACGAGAAAAAGAGCACGACAAGGAAAATTAAGACAAAAATTATAGAATATTAGATGGCAAACAAACTTATGCCAAAACTTTATTGACTGTTAAACACATGATTGAATGGGTGTTTTTATAATTTTTTTAAGTAACAAACAAACGCTAGGCTTGGTATTCTTTGTTCGGGGCTGAATAATAACTTATCTTATTTCAAGAATGGTAAATTGGGTGCAGCCAAGAGAAATTAATTAATACAAATTAAATATTTTTACTAAAGTCAAGACCTTAGCTAAAAGTTGTGACATGTAAACCAAACTTGGTAGGTTCGAACCCCGAAGATGGCTTTTTTTAAATTTTGTTTTATTATGCTTAAAAATTTTTTTTTTTTTTTTTAAGAATAACATAATTAGTATTATTTAATTTCTGATAATGTGTAATATATAATTTCTCCTGCCCTATCTGAGATTGAATCAAACAGCCAAAGTCTGGTCGCATAGACTGAACAAAGTTTTGTAGAGTCAAAGAAAGGCATCCCTAGAATTGGGTATTTCCCGGTCAATTTTACAAAGAATCTAAAGTGATGCTTCATACCTTACATCGAAGTCGTAAATGGAAAAAATGAGACAGTGGTCGAACCACGATCTCCTAACCTATAAACTAAGAACCTCTTACGAGTGTGAGATTTTCACTTGACTTAAATACATATTCTCTTATTATTTCTATATCCAAGGATCTCATAAATGAGAGATTTTGTTTGTTGTGTTCTGTTAAACATCAAAAATTAAATAAAAGAAAAGAAAAATTCATATGCGATTTTGTTTTCTCATTATTCCCCTAATGTTATCTAAAAAAAAAAATAATTTTACTCTACTTACAATTTTTTTTTTTTAATGTTTATTTGTAAATCCTTCACATATTTTTTCTCTTCATTTTATTTGTTTCCTATTCATCATATTCATATATTTTTCATTCTCTTTCATTATAATACGTATAAACACATATATATATATATTTGTTTATAATAAACAAAATTAAGTGCTGGCTTGATCCATGCTTGCATCCCAAGCATATCCGGCCGGATATCGAAACTTTTTTTTATTTGAATTAGATGATAATATTTATCAAATGGAGGTTTTGCTTGTCATAGACGTCAACATTTTTCAGCTATTTATATATATATATTATTAATAGGAGATGACACTTACGAATAAAATATTTCGCCGGGTATTCAAATTTGTTTCACAAAACGATGGCGATTTGTTTTTCTCTCCGATGATGCTGTCCCGTTCTAATACGCATTCTAAAAAAAAGAAAACGAAAATGTTTATGGTCTCTCAAAGAATATAATAATGGAAAGTTAACGCCGATTTTTACTCAAAATTGAAACGCACTTTTTGATTATTAAACCAGCCCTTTGTGCAGAGCTAGAGGTACCAAAGATCAGTGGTTCGCTTCCCGTCTTGAACGACAAAAATTATATTGGCTACCAATTGGTATAAATAAATAAGAACGGAGTGTAAATGGCCGAAAAAGACTTAAAAAAAATTTACAATTAATAAGCAAAAACAAACATCTTTGCTACTTTTGCACAGGCCCTGATATAATTTTTATAATATATGTATGTATGCATCAAAACTTCCCAACCAAGCTCTCTCAATTTTTGCCGATTCTTCAAAGATGTGTGTGGGTGGCATCATGGCGAGGAACACAACTCTTCTTCTGTTATTCAAGTCCGACCCCTTTCTTTTAATTGTAATTGTTGGCAGTAGATATTAGAATCAATCGTTTGACCAGGTTGTAGCATTTCATGATACACCTTCCTTGGCGTTAATTATGGCTTTGGCAGAGTTTCTGCGTTCTCACCCTGCTTTAACCACAATCTTATTTACACATTATCCATTTTTCATCACCCGTAATGAGACAACTTTTCGATTTACGTTTCAGCAGTGGAATCTTCGCCATTAAAGTTTTCACTGTTAAATCGTGTGGTATCCAAACCTCGAGCTTCTTTTTGTATCCAGCCTTCTCCAATTGTTGGATGGTGAATTGTGAGTTGCTCAACGATGTGATGGCTGCTCCACTTTTTGCATGGTTCCATCAACTTTGTCAGTAATTTATCGATCTTTGACATAAAAATTTGAACGAAATCGCGGCCGGTTCTTTCTGATATGGAAACTATATAACGCAGCCTGCGCTGCGGTCTTTCCTTTTTGAATTTCAAAATATATCGAATTTCTTCCATATTTTCACTGACTGAATAAACAAATTTCAAGCTTTTTTTTTCTTGAATGATCGATGAAATGCCATTTATCAAATGACGCTTAGTATATCCCCGATGCGATTTTTATTACATGAAATATATGACTTTAAAACAAAATCGGCGGAAACTTTTTCGACTAGCCTTTACTTTTTTATTTATATTTAAGTTTCAAACATAAATACAATTTAATCTTAACTTTTGGTCTACTGTTTACTGATGCCATTTTAACTCTTTTTCAGATTCCTCTCTGTGGACTAGCCCAAAACATTGACTGTGTCCTGATGGAAGATTAGAACACGAGCAGCAACCGGTTGGCATGGTCATTAAAAAAAAAACGACCACATCAATATTTTTCAGAATAAATAATAAATTTGATTTTATTTTAAATTTGCCACAATCTTGTCTTATAAACTTTTTCTTTGACCACATAAGCTACTATTCATAAAAGGAAATATTTCAACAAATAAGGCATTCATTCTTGAAAAACAGGACAAAAGTGATATTTTTATTAAAATTCCCGTTCAAAACGGTACATTTGATCAGTCCAATCATATATTGGCTAAATAAGTCACTAACAATGTTTCATTATTATAATAAAAAATTAAAGTTTTTATTCTTTTATTTGGTGTGATGACCGCATATCTTTTAAACACCAGATTTTTTACGTCGGGCCCCCTACGTAGCCAGTTCAGAATTTTATTTGGCTTTTAATTTTAGAGATTTTTTGTTTGTGTGGATTAATCAATTATCAATATTATAAAATAAATTTAAGAAAAAAATAAATTAAATCCCGTTTATTAATAAACATACGAATTAGAAATATTTGTATTTTAACTTCCTATCTTTTCTATTGCATTCTTAAAATCCAAAATTGAGGGTCCCACATTATTTTGGAATGGGAAATGATTAAAATCTTATTGATTATGGAATTTATTATATGTACATCCAAATTTGGAGGGGATAAGGGTTAATAAATTTTAAAGATCATTTAATAAATAATTGATTTATGAATTTTAATCAAAATCGTTAGATGGGCTTTGACCGATTTTAATGAAAAGCTCCGAGGTGTATGTGACGTGGGGTGGGTACCTAATTTAAATATAAAATTTCAGCCACGTACGTTTTTTTCTTTTGAGAAATCTTGTACAGACAGATCATTTTGCGAAACCCATTTTTTTTTAGACCCAAAACATGTATTTCGGTTGATTTTTTGTTATCGCAATACTTTTTCATTATATATTACATATATAGTTTATTTTTAAATTTATTTGATGACAGCCATAGCCACCCAGCCTCCACATATATAGTTAAAAGAAAATAAAAATCTCTGGCTATATAAATGAAGTAAACAAGATGCAGTAAATTTGTGACGTGTCGTTTCGGCCCTAAATTCAGTACATCTTCAGAACCGGCTGGCAAGAATCATTATCAAGATATACTTTCAAAGGAGCATGTAATGGTCACAATCGATGGTTCCAGGCAAGCCCTTTCTAATCATCGTAAAATTGATTTTAATTATAAAACTTGATTTGATCAACTTCGATCGATCAATTTTAGAGATAAAATGACATCTGATCCGTTCAACGGTATTTGCTGTATACGTGCGCACAGAACGACAGACGGATTTCATCTGTATTCTGAAAAAGTTAACACTGGCATTATTATAATATTTCCTTTTACTATTGGTAATGTTGGGTTAAAAAATACCAAAAAACAAATATATAACCATATTTTATAATTGATATGTTAATCTAATCAAGAAAAAAGATAAAAGATTTTGGAAATAATAGATTTTTGAAAATAAACCTTTTCATAATGTTATTAATATTTTTTTTTATAAAATATGATTTTTTTTAATCAAACAAGCTTATATATATATATAAATGAATAATAATCCTTTCTTTCCTTTATCATTAACATATAGTTATTTGCCCTGTCCCTTGGTGCAGAGCTAGAGGTCTCGCCTCATGTACCAAAGGTCAGTGGTTCGCTTCCCGTCCTGTGCGACAAAAATTTATTTATATTATATTGGCTACCAATAAATTTAAAAAAATAGGGACGGAGTCTAAATGGCCTCAGATGCCGAAAAAAAAATATAGTTATTTAAATGAATGTACTCTCTCTCTTAGTAAATATAAATAAAAATATTTACAAAAAAAAAAAAAAAAAAGCGTAAATATTTTTCTAATTTAAATAGTGAAGTGTCAAAAGTTGGGTTATAATTGTTATATTTTATCCTTCTGAATTAAATGAAATTATCTATTATTAGAAAAAATGGATATTTTAAATTCTAAATATATTTTTTAAATTGAACAAATATTTAAAAATATTAAATTCGATCTTACCTAAATAAATGGTGAGAGGTTAAGTTATACAAAAAATAATTTTATTGTAGTGTATATTTAAAAACAAATCTAATAAAATTTTAATATATCCGGTATATATATATATATTAAAAAAATATAAATAAATTTATAAAAACATGTTTTATATCTATTTTTTTAAAAATATTTTAGAAGGCGAAGTTAGCGATCATTAATGATAAACGTGAAGTTGGCTTCGTAAAAATGTGATGACAAAAATTAGCAACAATTAGAAAAAGATTTTTTAATTATACAAATGCACTAGACCTTTATAAAATTTCCGAATTCCGATTTTCAAACTATCTTAATTATTTATTTGAATAGTGCTATTACTATTAATAATAATAACATTCCTATTTTAAATTTTAGTCAACCATTTAACTTAGTTCATTAGAATCGAGGCGCTACTGTCACCATAAAGCCTTATATCTATAAGGGGACTTGAAAAACTAAGCTCTGATATTTTTCTCTAATAAATTTATTATATTCAAAAAATTTATAATTTTCAACTTTTAAAATATTTTAGATTGTTAATCAAAATGAATGAAAATTTTTCGGAATTATTCTTGCACGAAATAGTAAAGTATGTATTTAGTTTCCCGCTCCTCAGAATAGTGACGCTAATAGCGCATTTATATATACACACATGGAAGTTGCTTATCTATTTACTTATATCATTGACTTTGCTCAACCATGTGTACCATGTGTTATCGTTCATATCCGTGGTGCATATATTTAAATAAAAAGGGTTTTAATTTTATATAGTTATAAAACATTATAAAGAAATGTCTACATCTAAAGGTAATTAATCAGTTTTTTATGAACTTTTTGAAATTTAATTTAATATTTCTTTAATAGTTTTAGCAAGGAAACTTACAAACGAGGAATATCCAATTGAGAAAAGATTAAAACTCGCCAATAATGTTTTTATATCAAATATTTTGCCAATTCAAAAGAAAGAAGAGGAAATTTTCTCCTGGTATTTTGAACTTCTTTCTAAACGAAATGATGACAAACAAATTTGGATATCGTTAAAAAAATGTATTCAAAGTCATAATTTTAAACATTTAGCTTTTTTTCATATCAGTGATACATCAAAATCTCAATTAATTGAAGTAAGTTTCATTTTTCTTTAATAATTTATTTGCTATTAAAAGATTCTTGATGTGATTTTTTTGAAAAATATTAAAAGATGTTTATTTTTGTTGAAAGAGTAGACACACTCTGATTAGTATAACGTCCCCTCATTTTGTAATAATTTCGTTGTTTCCATGAAATCTGGATTCTTTATTTATCTAATCATTTAAGTGTACATTCTTAAACATCTTTTGACCCTTGCTTTGACAGCAGATTCAAAATTTTAATGATTATACGGAATTGTGTAGATCAAGACTCATCTAAAAACTAGCCACTGCTTTAATGAATGTGGCATTTTAATATAAATATATCTTACTGTTAAAACTCGGACTTATTTTTCACAGAATTAAGACACAAAGAAGGTTTTTCCATTTTATAGACTGCTGGAACTGCCAATCAGACGAACATTCATTATTATCTGCCCTTAGTTAATTATTAACAGGAGGGCACTATTCATGGATATAAGGTGTTCATTTGTGTAATTTCTTTGAGAAATAAGTCAAAGATAATTACTTCTAACTGGGCAAATTAGGTTTATAACATATATATATATTCATTATCTCATTGAGTCTATAATAATAATGAAGTGTGTTTTTGAGTCCCCTTTGAGATTAATTGTTTATATCATTCGTTTTATAACCCTATCTCAATTATTTTTTAAAATTCTTATTAAGTTGGATTAATTTAATCTTAATTTAAAATTAGTATTATATATTATTTTTTCTTCTTTTGGTCCATTGACAACCTTTTTAGAATTTATATGAATATGGACCAAGCTTAACCCAACTGTGAACTAGATTAAAGAAAGCTACTCGTATCTTTAATTTCAACCATTGTTAAAAAAGAAATATCGAACAACTTTTTAATAATCGACTATTTTAATTTTTTTTTTTAGAATATAATCAACAATTTAAATGACAAGAATAATGAAATAAGAAGAATTTCACTTGAATGCGCAATCATTTTATTACAACAGACAAATTTTTATTCCTATTTTAAGAATTCACTCACTCAATATTTTAATCTTTTAATTCAAAGTTTGAATACCTGTTTGAATTTCGACGGCCACGACGAAGAGGACCAATTGATTCTAGAAATTTTAAGGACTGTCGGTGAATTTTGGAAAAATCTTATCTTAAAAATAGAATTTATTGAAATCTTCACAAACGAAGGGATTTTATCTTTGATTTTATTTTTTGAGAAATATCAACAAAAAAAGAAGGAAAACAATTTAGAATTGGAGATTATAAAATGCATTCAGAAATTAGTCTTCACAAAAAATATAAATCAAAATCTATTTCTATTTATGAAAAATCCTTTTCATCTTGATTTAACAAGAGAAGATCCTCTTGCGCAGCACATATTCCATTTTCTTTCGCAGAGCGTTCATAATTTAGAACACTCACCAGCAATTCATTTATTTCCTTTTATCTTTGAAGCGATTTTCCCAGTGACGATACATAAAACGAAATCTTTAGAGATTTATCAATTTTTAGTCATCCTTTGTCTTTTTTTGGGATTTAAACCACAAGTGCAAATTTTTGAGAATGAAAAAAAAATTTTATTAGAACATAAAGATATAAAAGTTTTCTTTAAACGATATAAATTGAAAAAATTCCCGACAGCAAATGAGAATTCAAATAAAATTTTAATATTATTAATAGAGAAATTAACAAAAAGTAACATTTCGTTTGACGTTGAGATCGCAGACATATCTTTTATGCTCTGGCTTCAATCTCTCTTTTTGGATGTTTGTTTGAAAAGCAGCACGTCAACGCCACTCTCCGTTTCTCATTTGCAACTCATCACTAAATTCATCGAATTGAATCCTTTGATCGTGTTGCCTCACGTCTCTCTACTTTTCCATGCCTTTTTTGAGAGATTCCATTCCTCCGATTCCGACCTCGCCTATGAACAATGTCTGCATAATATATTCGAAATGCATTTTAAATTACATCGTATTCAAAAGTTATTCTCTATTATTTTGAATAAAGGAGTTGAAATTTTAAAGGAATTTAAAGGAGAAGATTGTGATGTGATTGAAAAAACATTAACGCGGCGATTTTTTAAAGATATCTCCATTTATTTTCCGACTTTAACGAGTTCTCAATTGCTAACACTATTTAAAACGTTTATTTTCCATTTCAAGACTCATTATGAAGAGATTGTGATGTCTTCACCATTAGGTATGTAAAATTTCTATTTCTTTTTTTTTTTTGGAAGAGATGAAATAAAATTGCTCCCATCCCCATCCTTAATTTCCTCCCATTGAAACATTAACAAAGAATAGAATAAAAAAGTATTTTTATATCCAACTATTTGTGAAATTTTTTATTTCTCTTGGGATTTTCAAAATAAAAACTTGCACTATCGTTCATTCTCTCTTGATATAAATTTCCCAATACGATTATTCGTTTAGAAGGAAATATGGAATAAACATACAGTAGTTGGGACACCGAGCTATGCTCAGTCCTTTTTTTTATTTTCGGCCTCCGATCCCGAAAGACTTAAAAAAAAAATAATAGCAAATAATTTCCTTAATCGTTTCGCTAAAAGGAATTCTATTTATCTAAATTTCTTTATTTATTATTTTTTTTTTTCTCAAATTTGATACAAATTTTGTATTTATTAATTATTAATTTTTATTATTATTTATTTTTATTTGTTAAAAATTCTAGGAGACCAAGCTTTGCTCTTCATACTCTGTTTCCAAAGCCACTTGAATCATTTGTTTTGTTTTGAAAAACACCCACTTGCAATGTTATGATTTTGACACACCTGTTGATCAAATTCTTTAATTAAGAAAAAACCATTCAAAATGAGTTTTCCCGAAGATGAAACCTCGACAGATCGAATTGTCAGCCCAAAACTCCCCTAATAAGTGAATTTCAAAAAAGTCCTTAGTGCCGTTTTCGAGCTCAAAAACATATATATATATATATACAATTGTTTACTTACTTTTGATTAAGCCTTTTTTAAATAAATTATGAACTAACTTTATGAAAGGGCACATGGCTTTAACGGGTGGGATCCAGGATCTTCGGACAATTAAAATTATTCAAGCATTTTTATTTTATCTCTTTATAATTTACTTCGTTCATAATTGAAACTTTCATTTTCATTATTTCTTTTTTTTTAGAGAATGTAAATATATTTTATATTGAATTGTTTAGCAAATTGTTTTGTAATTATTTATCAAACCTTCGTATTGCCGAGCACACCATACCACAAAACACTCTAAAACAATTCAAACTCCTATTAATAGACGTCAGAGACATTTTAAATAATATAGGAAATGAATTAATCAAAAAAGAACATGTAAGTATTAAAATTTGCGTCATTCCCCTTGCTTTTCAAATCCTGCGTTTTCTTAAAAACCTCTCAACAAAAATCTAATTTTCTAGAATAGAAATTGATAGAAATTCATGTTGCTTTTTGAAATTATGGAAAGCTCTCATATTTTTTTATCCAAAATTACAATAATGAAAAATAGATTTTAACAATTTTTTTTTTAATCTAACATTTTGCAATTTTGCTTAAATAAATTTCGAAGTTAAAATAATGAGCAGACCGAGTAAAACCTGACCTCATATACATTCCTTAACTTTCTTTATAGAATCAAAATTGACAAATTGACTCCCTCGTCGAACCTAAATTGCTCTAATTCCAGAGACATAACTTCACATTCATCAGACAAACGCTACACTTTTGAGACATGTATCTCACAATAAAGTAAAGCATATTTAAGTTGAAAATTTGAGAAAAGTAGAAAAATTGTTTTTTTTTTTGAGTTGTGCCTGTTTTCTTCTAATCCAGTGATTTGATCAAATAGCTGAAAAACTAATGAAGCTATGCGCGTTATCTTAACTTCAGGCCCCTTGGTGGAGAGGGAGCTCTCGTTTCACTTTCGAAGGGTCATTGTTTCACTTCCCATCCTGAGAGATAAAATGTATTTAAATAATTATGATCGGAGTCTAAATGCCGAAAAGACTTAAAAAATAAAAAAATAAAACTAAACTAAACTTCAGAAAAACCACTTCCAGATATTCCAAGACCGCGATTTCTCACTTCGCGCTCTTTTTCTTTTTCAGAATGCAAGATTAATGTACACGTTTTTAGAGATGTCCTACACATTACTTGAATTATCCGCTTTGTTAATCCTCTATTCAAACACTTCACCTACAATAGAAGAGGAGAACATTTCAAAGATAAATGATCTTTTTAAAAATAGCGCATTGCATATCCATTGGCATTTGATTAGCGAACGAGTTACCAATTTTGGATTGGAGCGATGCAAAGAGATGCTGGTGAGTGAGTGAATTTATTCTCTCTTTCTCTTTTAAGAAAAGATGCATTTCATTGTCTCATTTCAGAATAAAGTAGCGCTACAGAAATTACGTCTCGAGTCAGGGGTTTGTATCCCGATGGGAGATCTGGAGGCTGATTTGACCCCCTGGAACATAAAGACCCTCTCTCTTAGTTTGGAGCCAGGGCAACTCCTTGCGCTCAGCTCGCAAATTATCTTCCAAATCGCTAAAGGTCAAGGGGATTGTGATCAACATCACCAATTGATCCAGAATGCCCAAGTCCAAGAAATTAGGTATGAGATATTCTCTATTCAAATTTAATATATTTTAATAATAGTGAGATTTAATTATTTTAATTTTGTTTGTAACGCATGAACTCTGAAACTTCTTGATCATCATAGGGTTTTCCAATTCAATTCATAATTCCCCCTGTTTTAGATTATCTTTGAAATGTTTTGTATTAACCCATATCCGCCCTAAAATTGTTTAGGCTCATTTTACTCTGATATCTACTTTTACGCAGTTAGTAAATAATAATTTTTTTTAGGCCCTTCATTTATTCCCTCATCTGTTCCGGTTTGCTTAGGATTAAAAAATTATTCTCTTTGAAAAAGAAAAAACAGCCTCTTGCCGCAAGAGTATTGGAAAGAATTGATCCATTACGTATGCTAACAAAAGACATTCCAAATCTCCAATCAATTGTCAATGAAATGACCGAAGAGATGTCAAATGAACACCAAGAAGAGGAGATAGACAGCCAAAATCAAGTGAATTTAGAAGAATTAAACAACATTCTTGTTTTCTTAAAACGAATTCCAAATTCATTTCTCCCTATTGATTTACAATCGCTCATCTTTTTATCTATTCTCTCGATTTCATGGAATTTGAAGATGTATAATCAAACCAAGCCTCAACAATTGGAAGAGATTCTTTTAGGTAGGTTATTTTTTTTTCTCTCATCTTTCTCTTTTTTCCTATCCAGAGATTAGTCTGAAAATTCCGCTTTTTCTTTTTCTCTCTCCCTTTATAAATGCCGTTCATTCCTCTTCCATCTTTATCTGAGTCCCTTATACAATGCAGCTCGCTGCCTCACTGGGTACGACTCCACTAATCTGAGAGGACAAAAGTCAAAAATTCTTCATTGACTTTTCACCTTTTAAAATAAAAAATCTCAATAGTTGATCTACTTCTTATAATTTATTAATTTCTTATAATTTTGGAGTCCTCCTGATTATGTAGAATAATATTTTAAATATAACAAAATGAAACTTGGAAAATTATATTTTCTTTAAAATGAAACCTCTTAACAATTTCCTAATATATTGGGCATGTGCCCAATTTATTTTGATGTGGATTAATTTTCTAAAGACGTTGGGAAATCTAAAATTTTGTTTAACAAAGCAGAAACGCGGTTTCAGTGATTAATGGAGGGCTTGCAATCTTCTTTTTGTTTGATATTAAAGCCCTAGTGCTTGCCTGGAATGTATAATATTAATATCCGCACATGGATTTACCGCTTATTCGTATATTTCAATACTCTCTTTTAAAATCTTTATTAATATCCTTTTCTTTTTCAGATATTTTGTATAGTCCACGATCACAAAATATAAATTCGTGTGTTGAAATAAAAAATCTTCTAATTTGGATACAACGTTTAGATTTCAATTTAGAAACGAAAAATTCTAAATTATTATTTGATAAAATTTTTAAATTATATTTTAAAATGGAAGCGAATAATTTATCAATAAACGAATTATTCCCATTTGTTTCAAAAGGACATTTGAAAAAGATTACACACGAAAAGGAATGCGCCATTGTTGGCATCTTTTTATCATCACTTTTACAGGTAAAATATAAATTGGACTCATTTACTTGTGCTGTTTACCTGATATTGTCTCATATGAGCATAATATAATATATTTTTATTTTTTCGGCTCTATGGCTTTTTGGAATGAATAGGAAGCAAGCATGAGGGGGTCAAAATAAATTAAATGAAATAAAGTTCACTCAGAATTTGTCTAAAGCAGGAGTGGGCAACCTTTTTAGCGATCCGGCCTGATTTGACAATAACATAATTCGATAGAGCAACTGTCATTTGAAATCGTTATTATTATGCTAGATGAAGTTGATGAAAGAATCCCCGTAAGAGCAAATTAATTGCCAAAATTCCGTCATTATTATTATAGCTGGATTTTTTTCTCCCATCTAAGTTTTTTCATATCAATTTTATTTTCTTGTACTATTAAATATAATAGTAAGGAGAAAGTATTAAGATCATGACATTTCAATGGGAGCCCAAAAATGCAAAAAAATCCTAATATGTGTATGTGTGTAGCTTAATTTTGGCTAATAAATGTGGAACTACTCGGAAAAGGATGATTAAAATTTGAAGCGAGAGGGCGGTAAAAAAAAAAAAAAACGAAAATTTAATGCGTACCACGGTTTTTTCAACTTTTGAAACTCGATGATAATAATTACGATGATTGTCTTCAGGCCTGGACTAATTTCCATAACAAATCGTTGAGTAGAAGCGGAATTATTCTTAAAAAAAAAACAAAAAAAAAAAATGGTAAATAATAAATATGTCATTTTGGAAAGAAACTGAAATTTTATTATTTAATCTCTCTGACTTTTTTCTTTTATTTATTATTATTTGTGACAATAAATTGAATAAAATGAGAAGAAGGAATTTTAAATAAATTTCGTTAAAAATTCTGATGACCTTTATTTTAATTTTTTTTTAAATTCAATTAATAAAAAGATGTTTATTTACCCAAACAACATAACCGAGAAATCATGCATTCTCAATAGAGCCCCATCTTATATATATCACTTATATTCCCCGAGTATAGCGATGGCTAAAAAGTGCGGGAACGTTTTGCAACTCGTTGCCTATTTTATTGAATGATTATTACTTGATGCACAATACATAGTGGATAATTATAAATAATTATTCTTAACCTGAGACGTAGGGGCAAGTGGTGCTCTTCTCTATGGTTTTTTCTTTAATTAAAAGATTTTGATACCCCACATTCAGATACATTTGCAGAATCTTTAACACCTCATTATTTTTCTCCACTTCAACTGAGTCTCGCCATCTTTTTCCTTTGTCTTTTATTATTATATACCTATGTATTATTATTTCATACTAGCATATTGTAATTTATTAAAGTTCTTGATGATTGGAGACGAGGCTCCGAAACGTCGATAAAGGAAATTAAGTAACCTGGTCCGAAATATTTGGTTTTTCCATTGCAAATGCATACAACAGCCTTCCTCTTAAATTTAAATTATTTATTTAAAATAAATTTTATTTTTATTTCCAACGTTTCATGCCTTCCTCAGTGTTAACAAAAAGTAAATAAACATATTTTGAACAGATTTTAGTCATCTGCAGCCCGGAGGTTTATCTAGAGTCCAGCAAAGTGGAAGTCTATATTTTGTTTCATTCTAAACCTAATTTTTTTTTTTTTTAGAGCTTTAAACATTTTAAAGGGGAGAATATAAAGAAAGGCGAGAAGCTCGCAACTCGTCTCTCGGAGAAACTCGTTGAGGTTGCTTGCAATTCATCAGATCGTTTGTTGGATCCAACGTATTTCTTACAAGGCTATTTGTATCTTTTGAAAAAGCATCTGGCAACAACAACAACCACGTCAGAAAATCCATCAAATATTTCTCTTGTTAAACAAAATGAACTTTTTTTTAAATATTCAGTGAGTATCTATTTATTAATCTTAGTTTATAACGCAAACACAATAAGAGTTCAACCTAGAGTTGCAAAAAAATCAAAATTCGGCAAAAATGGAAAACTTCTTTACTTAAACGAAAAAAAATCATTTCTTAAATTAAAAATATTTTTTTTTTTAATTTAAGTGATTTTCGGCTGCTGATTCGGCGGCATTTTGACTCTTTTAAAATCTTTAAATGGAAAATGGCCGGGAGGCCTGCCCGGAGAGAAGCGCAACAGCCACCAAGATGTTTGTTGACAAGCAAGGCCAAGCAGCGCTGAACCTCGGATGGGTGGCTCCCAAGGAACAAGGATGTTCCTGTTTATAATAAATTTGGTCTCTGGAGCCGCAAAGAGTATAAAATAAAATTAAAATTAAGCAGCACTCTTATTTCTCGGAGATCACCTATTTGAGGTTCAGCTGTGGTTGTTCTTGCTTATTGACAATCTCGGGGGATGTCCTCTTCTTTCCTGCTCGTTGGCTTGAATAGATGTTGAAAGAGGATGCAGCTTCTAAGAAATTCTTTTTTCGTTTGACAGGAATGTTTTATTGTCATGTCATCTTCAGACTTACAAAGAATATTTTATCGGAATCGACATCGTTTGTCCGAAGTACTAAAGTGACATCCTCACATTCTTTTATCGTTAAACTTGTGATAGTAGGACTAGTCATTTCAAGTCTTCCTTTGTCCCCATGAACTCCCTTGACTGAAATAATTAATCTTCGGGCAATTATTTATCATAAAATCTCCAAAAAGGCAAGCATATTGTTACAATATTTAGATATCAACGAGTTGACACATTCACACCCCAAGTCGATCTCTTAATAGTGAATTTAACAGTTCATTTATACATTTTCTCATGGATTTATATAATTCAAATAATAATTCTAATTATATTTAAATACTTAATATTAAAATAAATCTCTTATTTCAAATATTCACTGCTAGGTTAATATCATTATTTTTAATTGCTTTTTTTTGGATGATATATTTAGTATTAATATTTTTATCTGTTGTTGAAAACCCTTAAAAGAATTGTTTAAACCTATGCAGTCGGTCTGAAATCCCTCTTTAACAAATAGTTATTTATAAGTTGACAAAACTTACTTTCTTTTAATATATTTAGTTTCATGATAACTGAACATTAAACATTGCTTTATAAAATCAAATCTGGAAGTAGCTTATTAATGGACATAACAGGACTTAAGCTGGAAGTTATAAAAAATTATTTTTTTTACAAAAATAAATTTTTTTATTATTAATTATGAAGTCTACTTCTTAAACATTGTTGTTCTTCACCCCTTTTATCATCATCTTTGTTAATATAACTAATATATCCCATAAAATTGTAATTAACTACACTAAATCTCATTTTTTATTAGATTTAATATTTTTTATAAATTGCATTATTAATTTCAGATTTTTTTTACTTGAACTTTCAAATTTCCACGCATAATTTCAACTCTAAAATGACAGCTCGTATTGAAAATGTCAAATTATCGATCAGCCTTTTTTGATGATTTAATAAACATTGTAACATGCCATTTATTAGATTTCAAATAAAATTATAATAAAAATAAAACAAGCGAAACTCTTGACTATATTGCATGCCTATGTCCTGAGATCTTGGGTTCGTTCCAATCCCATCAACAAAAAAAATAATTTTTAGATTAAGTTTAATTTCAAATGAAATGATATATCACTTTTTCTTTCTTTTTCAGTTGGAACAATTATCTCAACCAAATGACGATTATGAATTACATTATTCCTATATTCAATTACTTGTAGGAAATTTAATATCGTCTTTACCAGAGAATTTTTTCCAAAGTATTTGGATTGTGCTGTCAAATAAATTTAATATCAATTCAGCGAAGGATATTCGGAAATTCGTTTTACATTTTGCCCCTTATCTTGATTTCGTTGTTATAGCTGATAACATTATTGAAACCTCTGTAAGTATGATTTTAACAAAAAAAAAAAAAAAAAAAAAAAGAAGAAATTATTATTTACATTTTTTGTTTTTTAGAATTTGGGAATACAAAAACCATCAGTGATTAAAGATAATTTAATTCTTTGGCAGTCACTTATTTCAAGTAATTTGAATGTGAAAAAAACACAAAAACGCAAAGAATGTTTAGAGAAATTTAATAATTTATTATTCGCCTTAATTAAAAATTGGCAAGAAGGTGAATCGTTAGATTGCGTTCTAAATGTGATTGAAGTCTTCCAAGCCATTTTAGAAAACAAACAGGTAAATTCTTTTAGATTCTTAATCAAATATTTTATTTGTTTTACAATAAAATAATTCACCTATTTTGATTTTACTAATAAACTAATAAACATTCAAATTTTTCTTTTTCTTTCTAGATATCGATGAGTTATACTCTTCTAGATTTGCTTTTCGAGATGGTCATCTCCATTCCATTCTCAAAGCTTTCATCTAATTCCTTTTATAATATTTATCGTTCAGCCTGTCAATTGGTCATCTCGTTGATTCTTCATTATAAACCTTTAGTGATGGACCGAGTGCCTTCGTTATTCCAACTCATTGATCGCCTTCATACGTCACTCGTTGAAATGAATATCGCAGAAGATAGCAGCAATGATCAACAGATGTTTATGAGTTGTGCTATCAGTTTAGAAAAGTAACTAATATTTATCATTTGACACAAAACTATTAGAAACAAATAGTAAAAAAGAAATGTATTAACATGATATGGTGTTTGAATATTTCAAAATCTTTTTTATTATTGGTATTTGAACATTTGTTTTACATTTAGGCCCATATTCTCAAACAAATTTAAACTAGCGTCTAAATCTATTGATTTGGTTCTAATACAAATAAATAAAAAGAATAAATCACAAACAACACTTAAACCCAAAGAGACTCAAACGCTAAGAATACAATTCACATGACGCATTCGAAGAGAGGTAGAATATATATATATATATATATATATATATATATATATATATATATAAATACTATCTGCGTAACCCGCCGACGTTCGATCGTATTCTTTCTTTTTGAAATTTCTCGAATCCACATTATATTATATTATTTCTCCTCTTCCTAAAAGCATGTTCCAAAGCATAAATTTGATCTATTTTTTAATTGTATCAGTGGACGGGGGCATTCGCATTCAGAAATTTTCACAATTTTATTCATTCAGAAAAGCTCAATTTATTAAATATATGACGTCCCATTATTAAAGAGCTATATTTGTACCCTATTATTTTTCAAAAACATTTATTTTTTATTTTTTAGGGTTTCTCAAACTGTATCAAAAAATAAAAAAGAAATTCAACGAGTGGCTCCTTATATTATTGCTAATATTTTAAATCATTTTGAAAAGACAACCATCTCTAGTTTTTTGAAAGTAAGTTTCATTTTCTTTTTAATATTTTATTTATAAAAACCAGTTGTCAAACTATTTAATTTTTTTATTCAAGATATAGGATAGAAGACTTTTTTTTTCATTTTGATCAGTAAGGGATTTGTTTGAAATAGATGGTAGTCGACCTATGCGACTCTCAATCCAAACTTAAGAATTGAAATAAATAACTTAATCGATTTTTTTTTACATATAACATTGATAACTTTTTTTACACCATTAAAAATTTGGATTACTTTGCAAATTTCATTTTTTTATTACTTGAAATTAAATCTTATTTATATTCTCATTTAACAAATTTTGAAAAGGAGATTTTAATAAAATAAATAAGAATAAACAATTTTATTAAAAATACACCCAATTCAGATTTTTACATGATAGAAAAGGTCCCAAAAAAACATGTAAAAAATAATTTTTTGTATCTATGAAAAAATTAAAGTTTACCTCCAAACCTAACTAATGATTAAAAATAATACAAAATTAAAAAATTATGTTAGAATCTTATTCTATTTAAGCTTGATTAAGCTTACAACATTAAGATAAAACTCTAAAACCGAATTCACTTTGCCAGTGGCCTTATATATAACTGCTAAAATTGGTCGTTAACATTAGGAGAGGAAAATAGATTCCAGTGAGGAGGCCACTGTTTAATCGGATTACGGATCTTAAGTTATAAGTTGCAAAACAACTCAGATTCAAATCCAGCTTGCCGCAAAAAATTATTCAACTTTACCTGGGCCAGGAAAGTGGGATTGAGCTCTTTTAGCGCCAATATAATAAATGTATGGACATAGCATTTCTGGCCAGAGTTGTTATTGTGTCAACTCCATTAATTTGATTCATCTTTTTTTTTTCTCTTATAGATTCATCTTTTGAATGCAATTCACTCTTATCTTGATATCTGTGATATTCATGGATTGACTTTCCTTAAAAATAATTTGAATCCGGCTTCAAGAGAAATATTCAATAATATTTATGAAAATTATAAGAAATTTTATAAATTCAATTCTAAGGTATAATTTTTTTATTTTTTGTAAAAAGTGTATTTTTGTTATAAATAAATTCTTTATTTTAAAATGCTTGTTTAATTTAATTTGAATTTGAATTTGAAACATTTTGCCAAATAATTCGAAAAATGGCCACCAGATTGCAGAGCAGAGTCATTGTTGATTTTTTTTTTATTTCAATGCCATTTTTTTTTTCTTATTATTCAAGTGACGAATTTAATCAAAAGGATTTTTATTTATTTAATATAAATGTGACCATTTTTTCTTTAAAATAATGCCGTTATTAAATGAAATGTTGAAAGAAGACAGGAGAATTAGTTAAAGGTAAGTTCATTATTTATTTGAAAATACATTTATTAAATACTCTATCAAAATTTAAATAAAGAAATTTCATTTTTATTTCTTTATATTATAAAACTGTAAGAGGAAGAAAGAGAGAATTAACGCCAAGATAAAATATGAAATTTAGAGATTAAATTAATTTGGTCCATCCAAAATTCGATTTGAAAGTTGAGGCCAAAGCTTAATCGCTTACTTAAATTTTATTGCGATCTAGCTTCCCAGGATATCTAGCAATTCCTTGGCAAAGAAAGGTGTGTGGCTAAAGTATGTCAGCATTTTTTAAACAATTCAATTGAAATGCATTTAATGGGGAGAGTATTCTCTTCAAAAATGAATTCGACGACTCAAAAAAAAAAAAAATTTCACTTGAAATTTAAATGCTTTAAATCGTCAAAGACGAGTAAATTCTTATCTTATACAAAGCAAATTTTGGTTGGATAATAAATAAAGTGCTAAAGGGTACCAGAGTTGCCAAATATTCCCATCCGAAATTCAGGACTCTTAACCAGTCTCTCTCCTCCCCCCCCTACTGATCTCTCCCCGACCCACAATCGCATTTCCACTTCCCAGTTTTGTGGAATTTGGAGAAATAATAAATACTCTCAAATGGATATCGCAAAGGTATTTCTTTCATCAATTTAACACTTTCCTAAACTCACCCCTTCCACACATGAAATTCCTACAAAATCTTAATTTTTGGCTAATATTTTTTAATTCTTTAATATAAACTAGCTGCACAGCCCCCTTTCGTCCTCTTCTGTCAAAAATTTTTTGCCTATCATTTTTTTTGCTTTTTATAATGAAAAGAATTTGATTTAAGGTGATCAAACAATTTTATTAATGAATTATGTTATTAATTTTTTAAATGTTATTTTTTTGTCTTTATCCTGGTCGTAATTGAAATTTATCAGTCTAAGGATACTTTTAAAAACAATTGCCAATAAATAATTACCTCCGTGACTCTCATTTCCACGTTTCAGACAATTTTTTACATACGTACTTTTTGGCTCGGGTCTGCACCTCCGTATTTATGTCAAATGACAATCGTTCATTCGTTTCACACATTTTTTACATACACCTCATGAAATGTTTAATTTTATTTTTCACTTATGCTCCGGAAAAACCTCATCTCAAAATCCGTCTGCGAGTGCCCAAATTAGCACATTCCAAATGAAATTGTTTTCCTCCCCCTAAAAAAAGGGGCCTAAATACACCCACGGAGAATTCTCTACAGATTGGAAAACACTCCACAAAAATCCGGCCAGTAGTTTCGGAGCCAATGGGCTTCAAACAGACGGGCGAACAAACTTTGTCTTTTATATAATAGTAGACTAACTATCCAAATACGGGAAAACATCGTCCCAGGCTGAATCCGGATTTATATACTTTTTTGACATTCGGGTTTTTGTTTTACAAGATCTAATAGGTTTAATTTTGTTTTCTCTTTTTCTTTAGGGAATTTTCTTTTTGACTTTATTGTCATCTCGCGTTCATTAGTGAAACTAAATTTTTTTGGTGCGAAAATCAAAACACAAATATTTTTTTTCTTTTTCAACATCTGAGACCATTTAGAGTTCATCCTTATTTATTTATATTAATTGGTAGTCAATATAATATAATGTCGCTCAGAACGGATAGCGATCCAATGAGTTTTGTTATGTGAGACGAGACCTCTACCTCTAAGGTACCAAGGGACAGGGCTTATTTGCACTAATGTCAATAAATAATAATAATAATAATAATAGAGTAGCTGATTTGCTTTTGCAAATAAAAGTATAAATTATTGTATATAGTCGTAAAATAAGATTATTTTCTTATTCTAGTTAATGAAAGTAAGTTTCTTTCATTAATTAGAAGTCAAATTATTCATATCAATTCGTGAAAAGAAAATTATATATATTCAAAATAAAAAAATAGTGATCGGATTTCTAAGCATATGTTTATCGATGAAAATTAATAGCATCAAAAAAATTCTCGAGATGAGCACGAATTATTAAAAAATGCAATCATTAAATACCAAGTTTTTTTTTATGGTTATTTTGCTTTTTTCTGGTTTTTATGCTTTTTGAACATTGGATCCCACCACAAGCAACTCTACGAGGAAAGGGTGTTGCTGTGACACTGGAAGGGACGTAAAGAACGATTCCCTCTTCGCAAGGAGAGCGGAGAGAATTCCACCTCAAACTTGAACATCTCTCTAGCGGGTATGGTTGAAAATGGAATTGGTTATCGGAGTAGTTAGTAGATAGAAATGATTATAGGAGTTAGACACATTAACGAAAGCACATCGGGTAAATTTGCGGGAATTCCGGTAGGTGAGCCTATACCGTCCTAATGAAATAAAAAATATTCAAAAGAGAAATACACATACAAGAACAACAAGCTAGGGCAGGTTCTCAACCGGGGCGCAAATATTACATAAAAGGAGTAAATATCAAGGTGTGGTATGCTAAATGTAGCTGTTGAATTTCTTCACCAAGCTATGAATTCGATCACGAGGTCAGAGTCGATTAGAGGAGAATGTTTTGTCAAGAAAACTGAATAAAGAACATACTGGTCCAGACTTTGGTTCTTGATATTTGTCTATGGATCCCATTTTTTGAAAATAAAAAAAACGGGACACGTAAAAATAAAAAAATCGCGCATATAACTGAGCGACAAAAAAGCTTTATGGAAAATTGCATTCTATAGCCAGTAAAACAGTATAGAATGTCTTTCACATTTAATTCCTATATAACTATATGCTTTTTAAATTGAATTACTGCCTCATTTTTCGTTTCAAATAAAGATAGGCTCTAAATTGTCTTATTTTTATTGGAATGGTAATAAAAATATTTGCACTTGAATCTTTTGAAAAGTTTTCGGAAAAATTTAATTTGGTTGGTGAACATTGACCTGCCTAGAAGTGTGTGTAGACAGGCTTAATAATAAAACCAAACCAAGATAAGGATTATAATATTTGATAATTTGCAAAGAATATTTCCAAATAAAATTATACAAGTTTCCAAGATATGAGTTCTAAAATGAGGACGAATGGGATCCGTTTGTCCCCTGAGGAAGGTTATTTGCTCCCTGGAATAAAATATTGATTATTATTGGCAAAGATGGCAATTTGTTTTTCTATTTCAAAATAAAAGGAAAGAAGGGAATCAGCCAACGAGATCATTGTCGCTAAGCAAGGACATAGTCGAATAGGTGGCCGAAAAACTACATCGCTCCGGAAGACATTGATACACGTTTTTCTCATTAAATTTATTTATATAATTAAAAGACAAAATGGTATTAGCAGATAATGACGTCTCTTTCTCCAGTCCTTAAAAACAAATAAATCCTCTGTACTCTTAGACCATCTCTCTAAACTGGAATAAAAAAATTGATAGCGCCACTTAGCTGGATAGTGGAAGAAATCGTTGCTGTGTCCAAAATTGACTCCAGGGGAAGGAACTGACAGGGAACAGAAAGCATTAAAAAGATAAATTTCGAGACGTTTCAAAGTTTATTTGCTAATCTTTGCTCAAAATTTGTATTTATCTATATAAAATAAAGTTCATATAACATCTGAGAAACTACTCTGGGCATTATACGATATACGACTAATCAATTTTAACTAAAGTTGAGCAAATAAACTTTGTTCGAAACGTCTCGAAATTTATCTTTTTAAGGCTATCTATTTCCTGCCATTTCCTTCCCCTGATTTAATACAGCATTTTATAATTTGCCTTCCCCTGGTCAAGTAGGTTATATTAAAAAACGAATAATAATAATAATTAAGATGCATACTGTTTTCATTTTTTCCATGTCTGGGGACGAATTAATTGATTTCCCAGAAGAAAAAATGAAAATTGTGGAAACGGAACGAATTAACTGCGTAATCGAGGGACTGTATTTTCTCTTAGTGCTTTTAGTTACACCAGATTTTTGCTCGCATGCGATTTATACTATTAAAGGAAGAGAATATTATTTTAGTATTATATTAAAATAAACAGATGTATATAAAATTTAATAAATTTGTGCTGGATAAAGAAATAAAAAAATGGTGGGTGGGGGCGAGTATATATTGTTATTATCACTCACTCTTTCTCTTTCCCCTTTTTTTTTTCGTTGATTCTTTTAATGGTTATGGAATGATAATGAAATCAATAAATAGATCCCATCCCTCTATAGATGGATTGTTAAGGTTAAAATAGATTGGGATTAGAGCGAGAGGGAAAAAGGGACGACGACAGACAGGCTAAAAAGGAAGGGAAGGAGGGCGAGCGAGCGAATGTAGTTTTGATTTATGCCCTTTTTCCCAATCCACGAGGAGAGAGGGTATAATGGTTAATGCCAGTGGGCTCCTCAGATAACAAACAAACCCTCCTCTCTTTTGGACCAATAGGATTAGACCGATCAGGCTTTTTTTTGCATTCTAACAGGGGAAATCTTTTCCGATTCTCTCTCTCTCTCTCTCTTTCATGCTTGTTTTATATTTAGAAATCTCTCTTTTTTTTTTTTTAGCATTTTCTGTTATTTTTATTAAACTATCCCTATGACTATGGATATCACCATCGGAGTGAATAGTGTTTGACTAGAGCGCTCTACTATCCCCCTCAAAAGTAATTAGACAAGCTGTATCTTTTGCTTCATCTTAATGGGGAATTTTTATCAATAAAAGACGTGAATCTTTACTTTTTATTTTGCTTACTTAAGTAATTTTTATTTTATATGAAAAATTAATTAAAAAAAAATTTTTTCGTTGAGGTCGTCGTTATTCTTTTAAGACCTACATGAAATCTAAAATTAATAAATTTAATAATCGATAGAACCTTATGAATTTCATGTAGGTCTTTTAAGACGATAAGATTCAGGTTGTCTGATGTATGTGATTTTATTGCAAGTTCCCATATCTTTATCTCTCTAGTAAAAGACAAAATAATTTTGTATAATTTCATTTAAAGGACGGAATATTCTGCCTTCCGATAGGGAATATCGTCTTTTTACCTTTTTATCTGCCCCTGTCTTTGGACGTTGAGTATATTATATAAAATTTTGTTTCACTCGGCCAAGTCGTTTAGCCACAATCATGACTACAAACGCACAAACAGAGACCCCGAGGGTTTTACGAGAAAAAAACAGAAAACAGAAATATGTCTTAGAGTAAAGTGGACACAAAACAATTTTTTTTTGGGGGGTAAAGGTTAATACATTTCAAAGATCATCTAATAAATAATTGATATATGGATTTTAATTAAAATCGTTAGAACGAATTTTGAGAAAATCGAAAAATACTAAAAAAGTAAAGTACGAAACAATTTTATTCAAAAGCTTCGAGGTGCAAGTGACTTGGGTACCAAGCATAAATATCCAATTTGAGCCTCGTTTTTGAGATATTTTGTACACAGACAGATCATTTTGCGAGATTTAGGAGCCCTCGAAACGTGTATTTCCGTTGAATCCGACATCTTAGTTTTTTGTGATTGCAAGACATAGGGAAATATGGTATATGTTACATATATAGGTAAGAGAAAACAAGTCCAGATTTTAACGGAAATACACGTTTTAAGGATATCCAACTCCAAGTTTAGCGAGAACCTTTAAATCGCTCAATTCGTGAAGATAAAATTATTATTTTCAGATTTTACATACAGGTGAAGGCACAAATCCTCTCTTGATGCTAAAAATTTATAAATGAAATTGTTAACATCATTTGGTGCACTCCGACTGCCAGGCGAATTAAATTTTTTCTTGCTATTTATCTATTTATGTTCAATATTTCTTAAGTTGTGACCACTCTCAAGAGAAGGCAGCACTGGTTCACCTCTTTTGGACACTTGGAAGAAGTGTAACTTCCCGATGGATTCACCCCTTTGCGTTATATCGGAAATTTCGACTTCGCGGGGGAAGGGGAGGGGAGGTATTGTATTCCCACTAATTTTGACTTTTCTACGTTTTCACCTTCCATATAGAAGTTGACTTTTAAAGAGAGATTAAGTAAAGCCTTAAGCAGGGGATTTGAGGAACGTGGATTTTGTTTTGCTTTGTGGGGACAATTTATTTTTGTTTTTTTTGTTTGTTTGATTAATGGATTTATTGAGTCCTTAGTCCAATCCTATTTCGATAGGAATTTTCTAGTTTTATATAAACCACTTATCTGTTTATTCTCATTTAACAAAGAAACAAGTCGACCGCACTAACGCGAGCGATCACCTTTGTCGACCATAATAATAGTGGGATTTAGGAGAGGTCGTTAATTAAATCACAAGATATTTAATTATTACTTTTAAATTTCACATTCTTGATTTGATTAACATTTAATTATTATTATATATTCTTTGTTGTTGTTTTTTTATAAAGTCATTTTCGCCATCAGAGGCCATTTTGACTCTATATTCAATATTATTAAATCTAGAAAAATTCGTATCAATGTCTTCCGGAGGACGTTGAGCAATCTTGTTTCAGCAATGCTCGGCCTTGCTTAGTGACAATGATCCTGGTGGCTGTTGCGCTTCTTTCCAGCCAGCGTTTGTTGATTTGAATAGCAATTTGGAAACTGCACAATACAAGTGTTGTATATCATCGTATAAGGAAAAAGGACGATCTGACAAAAAAAAAAAAAAAAAAAAACTATTTTAAATAAAAAATAAAATATATTGAACCGCCCTCTTCTAGGGCCCCTCTCATCGTTCTTTAAAATCCATCCAAACACTCGTTGGGACTAGCAGAAGTAGTCACTTCCTTTTTTAGTTTCCCAAAACTCCTTCACATCTTATCTTCAACAGTTTGAATGTGACCACTGGTCACTATAAGTCTCTTGGATCTTATGCATCCATTTAAAAAAGAAAAAAAAAAAGATTATTAGAGTTCGAAATTTGCATTCATTTTCTTTTAAAGAATTCTTATTTGTTGAGAAATTTTCCAAAACTTCTTAAACGATTCTAAAGAATTCATTGGCAATCGTTTGTGAAAAACAAATCAGGAATTTGAAATTAAATAGCGCTTCTCTAATTTTTGAGAAATATTTTTTTCCTATTCGAAACTTTGACAGAAAAATAAAATTTTTATTTATTTCTCCCAAGGTTAAGTGTTTGCTGACCATTTCTCTAAAGTCTTCAGCATCTAAGGCCATAGAGACTTGAATCGATATTCAAATTATATTAATTACGATACATGTAATCCAAGCATATTTACTTACATCAATTAGTATCCAATTAGTGGGGGGGGGGGGGCTTACCTTTAATGTAAAGAAATATCGCAACATTGATCTACAATTGTGGAGGCAGGAAAATAATAATATTTAAGGTCTTTGCCCTGATGATGGGTGACGCCTAGGACCCGAAAAGTTGAAATATAAATAAATACTCTGGGCCTGTGGATAGGCTTCCTTCTCTCTTAAATATAGATTTCTCTGATATTTCTGGCTTCGAAGTTGAAACAAGAATGTCTTGATTTCACAGAAAAAGTGAAGCCAATTCTTTTTTTTTTTTTCCTTTTTTTTTTCTCCTGCCTATACTATATCATCATCAATATGAAAAGAGAGATGAGATTCAATTCAGTTGTCGAGGTTGACAGATAGACAGACAAAAGAAGAGAGGAGACACGATGCAATTGGAAACCTAGATATTCTCTCTCTCTCTCTCTTTTAAAAATGTTATATAGCCTACATAGGGTATATATTGAATATCCATAACTCTCTTATTTATCCCCTCTGAAAAGCAAGAGAAGGGATCTTTTTTTAGAAAGAGAGCACTTCTTCTATATTCAATGTGAAATTGAAATAAATTCATTAACTTTTTGATTCTACTAGAAAATAGGAAGAAAAAAAAATAATTCAAAAAACTACTGAGGTCATCAGAGAAGAGACGGTTTCAAAAGAAACTAGCTGCGTAGCCCGCCTCCTTCACACCCAATATTTTTTCCAGACTGTAAGTCGAATGTGAACTAAGTTTGATTGAAATTGCTCCAGCCATCCCAAAGTTATGCTGGAATATTCATGCATATATACATCCATATATATATATATATAGATTGTATGATTAATAAGAAGGTAATGAAATGTTGCCCGAAATCGATTCACATTCATCTTTAGAAATTTGAAAAGTGAATAATATAAATAAATATGTAAATAAAAGACATTTGTCATTAATCGTGACTTATTTTAATAATTAATAACACAAAAATGTTATTAATATATGATAATACAACGTTTCGGCCACTATCAAAGTGAATGCAGAAGAAACGATATATTATTTTATATTAATAAAATTTTTGGGTTATTATATAATTACTAAAATAAGTCGCGATTAATGCCACATTCATATAATAATTTCTTACATATGATTCTCTTCGGGGAATTTTTATTTTCTCTTCCCTATATTAAAAATATATAGTGAGAAATTATTGCGATCGCAAAAAAAAGATCGATGTCGAGTTTTCAATGGAAATATACGTTTTAAAGGTTCTCTGAGTGGGTTTTGCAAATTGTTCTATCTATCTGTGTGTCTGTGGGGGTGTGAACAAGATTTCTCAAAAACAAAAAATGTAGGAGGCTGAAGTTAGGTATCCTCGAAGTTTTTCAATAAAATAAAGAGTAGAGTACTTTATTTCTATTTTCTCAAAATTCACTCTAACGATTTTGAGTAAAATTTATAAAACAATTATTTATTAAATGATCTTTGAAATTTATTAGCTCTTATCTCCCCAAAAATTGTTTGGATCCACTTTACTGATTTAAGTTTTTTTTTTTTTTTTTTTTTTTTTTTTTTTTCGATTTTCCCTTAAACTAGTGTAAATAAATATGCCTTAATAAATATACTGTTTATCATTTAAAAGTCTATATGGCCTCAGATGTCGAAGAGACTAAAAAAATTGCCAATTTAATTTAATATTTTTTTTTATAATTTTAATAATTGATTAATACACACCCTGTCCCTTGGTGCAGAAGTAAAGTACCAAAGGGCAGTGGTTCGCTTCCCGTTCTGAGCTTATATTTTATTGCCTAAATGATCAAAGATACCGAGAAAGACAAAAAAAAAAAAAACGCAAACGAAATATCTGTAAAAATACAATAAAAGCTAACCGCTAAAAATCTGGTGTGATACACACTTTTCCTTATCCTGGGTACGAGAAAGTTGTGTGATGTTCGGCCCTCACAGCAGATTCTTTCTTTTTATTTTTATATCAAAAAAAAAAAAAAACACCTAAGGTAAAAGAACCGAATTACCTGAAAACATCAAATGAAAGGATTTTCGTAATGTTCCGATAGCACATTAGCATTTTAATTGCATGTATAGAAGAAAAGATGTAATTTATTTTTTAACTTTTCGTTATCCAGGTCTTTATTTGACCTAGAATGAGACAGTGGGTGAGACTCACATGACGGTTGAAGTGTTAACGTTTCTTCTTTGCACCCAACGAGGAGGGTGATTTGTTAGTATATTATATTTTCTAGAAAACACAATCCAATTGGGGAGTAACCCTCTCCCCTCTCTCCTGCTCTTTTTTTTGCATGTTCTATTTTATTTTCAAACTTCTTGTCCATTTGACTCCTTCCTTGTTTCTCCCTTGGTCTATTAATTACTTTCGCTCGACTGGCCTTTGAGGGGACCGCCGGGGGTTCTGTAAATGATAGCCAAATAGCAAAGGGTATAAATGCAAATTCCTATTTGGACATAGTCCTCTGAGGGATCATATAATTTGATTTTTTAACAATTAGCCCACACACTAGGCGGGACTCCGTATTTTATAAGAATCTAAAAGTTTTATTACTAATGAGACAAGGATCCGTACCAAGCGGGATTTCTTATCGTTTTAAACAAACAAATGAAATACTTCTTATTTCTAAAATAAGATAAGATAAAAACAAAAAGAAATGTTAGATTATTTTCCGTGTGTGTCTCTTTAGTAATTCACCTGGATAAAAAAAGAATTTTTATTTTTCTAAAAAATGGCAATTATTATATATATTCATTGATAGAAATAGAATAGAGAGAGAGAGAGAGAGAGAGAGTGCGTGTCAGATTCAGTTGGAGTTGAGACTCTCTCTCTCTTTTGTTGCATTTATTTCTTCTTTTTATGATCTGTGAGTGAGTGCATAGCATAAGATGTTAACTTGCTGCATCTCATCATAAGGTATTTAAACATCCATGCCTTTAAATAGTTGATTAATTTAATTTTATTTTTATAAACAATAGTGGGAAAAGTTTTTTAAGCTGTGATCATTGAGAAGGCGATTCGATTCATTTAATTCCTTTTCAGTTTCTTACATGTAATATACGGAAATACATGTTTTGAGGTCCCCTGGTCTGCTTGTGTGTCTCTCTGTGTACAAAATATCTCAAGAACGAAAAAACATTCTAAGCTTTAATTTTATTTTAAGCAAGTCCTTTTCAGCATCTGAGGCTATTTAGATTTAGACTCCGTCCTTATTTATTACCAATTAATTGGTAGCCAATGTAATTTAAATAAATTTGTCGTTCAGGACGCGAAACGAACCACATCCCTTGACTTTGAAGGTCAGGTATTGTCATTGCCAGTATCTCTAACCTCTCGGCCACGGGGTGACGGCATTTATGGTTTTCGATATGAAAAAAAAAGCAAAAAAATCATGACTTTGTCTGTGCATGTGTGTGTCGCGCTTTTTGCTTCCACAATTCAGCCCACAACTATAAACCGATTTCAATGCAACTTGATATCATTATATAGTCTAAGCCTCTTTTCTGCTGATTAATTTTTGTATGAATTTATCGTTTGTAATCTGCGCACGTTGAAATTTGCTATAAAATAAATAAATTGTGAAATTATTAATATTTGAAAAGGAGCTAAATAAATATAGAAATCTATCTCCTTTTGTGAGCCACGTGTTGATAATATATTTATAAATTTGTTGAAATTTTATATTCCCAAAGGGATTGTAAGATAGAGAGAGGAACAATGAGAAGAATAGATGTGTTGAAAATTGCAGGCGCCTTGTGTGTGCGTGTTTTTATACTAGTATTAAATTCAGGGGCGTGTGAATGAGAGGGAGAATGAATAGGAGTGAATGAGAGAGAGAGAGAGAGAGAGAGGGAAATGTCACCGATGCAAATTCAAAAGGGGAGAGAGAGAGAGAGATGGTGATCAGTTGGTTCACACCTCCCTCGGGAACCCCCTCCCCTCCCCCTCCCCCTCTCCAGGACCAGGATCGCCGCCTGCTGCCTGGCCAATCCCAATCCACCCCTTACTTTCTCATTATTACTTCTCTCTCTCTCTCTCTCTCCTGGTGAGTGGTAAAATAAAAATATCACCCCCTAGGAAAAAATTGTTAGCAACAATCAATAAATGAGCCGCCAATATGATTAACTCCATATAAACAAAGAAATTTAGGCTTATATTAAAATGAATTTTCTAGAGATTAATTGAGATGTGAGGTCAGAAGATTTTTTTAATTATGCAAAGATTATATATATTTATATATGCTCTACATCTCTTCTTTTCTGTGTCTAATCAATATTATTACTCGATGAAAATTTTATAAATTAAATTTTAATTGAGAGGGCAGTGTTTCTCAACCTTTTTTCATTCTCGCCTCCCTTATTTTAATGTGATTAGTGGCTTCCTCCCCCCCCCCCTCCACTTTCTCACTAAAAGGAATATCCAAACGTTAGAGGTGAAGAAAATAAAAGAAATCAGCTGATATTTTTCTTCTTATTCTGCTCTTCTAAACTAACGTTTCGGTCTTAATTAAGACATTGAAATATCAAAACATTTTCGATCCTTTTTCTGTTTGCAAAACAAAATTTTTTATTTCCTGTTTCAGACTCTCCTTCCTTGTTATTCTGCATCCCTCTTTGCTCTTCCCTTTTGAACATTTCGCGTTCTAGATAGAGGGCACGGCACCCGTAGGGCTCGACCAAATCTTATCATTTCGAAAAGAGTTATAATTTTACAAAATAATGATGATAAGATTGTTATCTCTAATTTGAAAATGCGTTTATGGTGTTCTGACATTTTTTTGCAGATTCACCTTACATTTTGAATCTTTTTTTTAAGTCTTCGTTTCCACTAAGGGGGGGAGGGTACCCCCAGGTTGGCAAAAGGTGTCATAAGGCACCTACAATTTGGTTTTTATTTAATCTACAATCTAGCTATATTTACTTATATTAATTTCTCCGCTACATCTTTAAAGCCTTAAAGTTTCTAGCATTAATTCCACTGGCGGTTCAACGGAAATTACGCGACGTGATCAAGTCACTTAGGCTTGTCTGTCTGTCTGTTTGCAATGAGTGAACTTCGAAACATCTTGACTTATTTCCATGGAATTTTTTTTCAAAGTATAAAATTTGTTTCAATTTTTCTAATTTATTTACAAATTAACCAACTTACCAACCAATGTCCAAATTTTAAGGGAAAACAATTAAATGAATTTCAGTATAATTCCTGGAATATACAACGATAAAGAAAAAAAAAAAAACAAGCCATAATGATGATGATTCAATTGAATTATTATTATTCATATTTCATTCATGAGGAGTGGGTGGCTATTATATTTCGATTTATAATTGTAGTCATTTTTTGTTTTAATTATAAATGCATTATTAATATTATACTTCATTATTTTTTGATTTGTTAAAATACGTATCAAAATACCTATTTATCAATACTTTTAAAGGGAATATATGAGATTTCCTAAGCAACCTTTGCCAATTTAAATTCAGGCGATTCATTTTGCAACTTAAAAAAAAAAAAAAAAAACATTTAGTCAGTCCATGATTTTATGGATCATAGCAAACATAGATAGAAAATTATTACTAAGTAATTGAATATAAAATTTCTCGAGTGTCATTCGCCACTGGTTATTTTTCAAAAGTGAATCACCCACGATTTCGTTATCTATTCCTGATCCTTGTTTCAATTTAAATAACGTGACCAACTATTTTTTGTCCATCACCTCTCCCTTTGACAAAATATTTTTAAAATAATATAAAAATTAATTGTAATTCTAAATATAGAATTTTGAATTCTTGAAATCATATTTTTCTGTTGCATGAATTTTTTTGAAATTCTTTCAAAGGTTACAACACGATACATATATAAGTGAAATAATTTACCCATTCAATTATA
>JAAAKE020101355.1:0-13642 GCA_010014785.2 Anisolabis maritima
TTCCTTCTTAATATCTTTTTAGAAAATCTCCGAAGGAGAAGTTACCAATTTATTCCAGTCACTATGTAATTTGATCTATTTTTTTCATTATTACTCTTTCAATTTTCACTTTGAAATTTTTTTTTCATTTTTTATATATCCTTGCTAAATCCAGTCCCTGCACCATTAAATTTCTCAAGCTCGTAATCCACTGTTAATAAATTTTTGACATTCTTTTAACCCACATTATGTTTTGCTATTCCCACTTCCAACATTCTGTATTCTTGTCCAAGCAAGATATCATCAAATACTAGTTAGTAACTTATTAAGCTTATACTATCTAATAAAATGAATTGAATTGTAAAAAGAGAATTTTTTCTAATTTATTATTATTATTACTATTATTATATTATTTAATATTAAATTTGACATTGCAAAATTTAGGATAGGATCTTTGCAACACAATTTGACAATTTCCACGATGTTGGTGACAATATATTTCAATATGACCCAGTATAGATATAAGATATTTTATTTATTTACTTATGCTGGGCCGACTCTGGAAGTGCAGAGAGGGTGATGAGGAAGGAGTGTTCATCCCATTCTTAGCTAGGAACTGAGGCGAAGCGTTTTTGTGAGAGGTTGGAAACGACATATGTGAGGGTCATTGTTTGGCCTTCACATTATTCAGAGTGAGGAAAAGATTTTTAGACTTTTAAATTTCGCCAAACAGCTCGGGTATCAATTTTTGGTTTATATTATCAAATCAGAAGTCAAACTTTATTCAATGAATTTTTTCAGTTTTTCTTGGAAAGAAAAACTTTTCAAATAAAAGTTGTATGAACTACGATTCTATAAAACTTTTATTATATAATAAATTGTTTAGTTTTTCTTTGAAATTGACTAAAGAATAAAGTAGTTTTTATTATCTAATTTAATTCAATCGTTTATGTACTTGTCAGTTTAATTTAATTCCAACAAAAGAAAATTATCCCCAAAAGATCATATTCATAATTGAATTTTTTTCCTCTTAATTTATATGATTTTGAATTTGTATTTTTATATCAAAAACACAATATATATTTTTTATTCTTAAAATTGCTAGTTAAGAAGTTAACATGAACATTGTGCAATTTGATACTCGGCCAAAAGAGCTTTCGAAGCGTAGGAGAGAGAAAGAGAGAGAGAGATAAAGGGGAGGCTTTTGTTCCCTCTGCAGTTTTTCCTTTTATCCCCTAAATACACAGCGTCAGACACGTATTATGGCTTCAGTTGAACTTGTCAAAAGAGATCAGATCTGGAGAAAAGAGAGAAACAAGTCGACTATTTGACAGAGAGAGATAAGAGAAAACAACAACAACAACAACAACAATGGAGGAAATTGTTTAATTTACTTTGCTTTTCATTAATTAAATTATACATAATACAATAGATAATTATTTTCATTAATTAATTGTAATTTTTTTCTTTTAGTCATTTATTTTTAAGAGTATTAAAAGATAATTTAATCAGAGTGTTTATTTGGGCAAATTTAAAATTTATTTTGACAAAAATTTATTGAGACAAGAACAAAAACATTTTAATTAAATCCAGTTTTTATTTTTATTATTAACTTAAATTTTTTTTTTTTTATTTTTAAACTCATATTTAAATAATAAATGTTTATTTAAGAAAAATGAATATAATTATTTATCAACGTCCAACAACAAAGCACTTGATCTTTTGAGTAGAGGACAAATTCGTAGTGCTTTCTCTCTTCAAATTAGAACTAATTAGGGGTATATTATTAAGGACATTTTAAATATTTGTCTCCAACACTCCTTAATCAGTGAATCCAAATTACTTTACCATTTATCTTTTACATTACGAAAAAAAAGGGTCTGTTTTTTTGCACATTCAGTTAACTAACTACAGGATAGTAAATGGATTCTTATTAGTTAACTAAAACAACTGCCTAAAAACTTATTTGCTTTTTTTTTTTTACTTTTGTAATATTTTTGCTGGCGGATCATTAAGAAATATTAATTGTAATATAATAAAAATTACAATTTATTTTTTGTTAATACAACAATCATTTTTTGCAAATTTTTTTTGTGTCTTTAAGGTATCTGAGGTCATATAGACGTTAAACGATATATAATATATTTATTTACCATACAATGATCCAGGAATATTTATTTATATCAATGGGTATCCAATTAATTTAAATAAATTTTTATCGGATTGAAGAATTATATATATATGTATTTTAATAAGACATTTGAAATATGATTCAATCATGTCGTCAGGTGATGACAAAAATTCTTGTCTTTTTCTTAATAAATATAAAAAAAAGATTATTTAAATATTCTTAAGGCAGTGTTTAATATCCTCTACTTATCAATTTTAAGAATTTTAATTATATTATAAATATAAAACAAAACAATTTAAAAAGGTTAAAGACCACTATAGGCTGACACTTCCAAAATCAATTCGATGAATTATTTTAAAATTATTTTTGTTTTTTACATGTTGACCAGTAATCAGGTATTGTGAAAGCCGAATATTTTTCATTCTTTTCTTTTTTTTTTAAATTTATATATATGCTGGTATTTTCATTGTAAAAATTTTGGGAAGCTTGCCCATAATATATAATGCTACAATCACAGGTGTATTTATAGATGACATTTGCTTTTTCATGATAAAAGACTTCGGAATTACAATTTACAATTAAATTTCTTAGTCTATTTGAGGTATTAGTGGCCAACTTTAGTTCGTCTTTTTCCAAAATATTCTTAAAAATTCTATTATTACCAAGAAAAATTGCTTCAAACCCCTTAATACTCCATCTAATTTTGTTTTTATTGGCAAAAAGAAAATTGTTTCCCGCTTGTTTAAAATTATCTAAATGGAAATCTAAAGAATATTTATTATTTTCTAATTATACAATCAAATTCCCTCTGCCTTTCTTATACTTTTTTCCTCTGTCATCTTTATGAACTATTTTTAATATTTTTAAAATAGCTATTTGTAACGATATTTTTCTTTATTGACATTGGTGAGAATAAAAAAATTTAGCAAGATATCTGAGTTATAGGGCTTATTATAATGTTTGTCTCTATTGTTAAATTCAAGAAATTTATTCTTTTAATTATGCTTTTTCTTCTTGGTAAAACTCAAGAAGCTCATTGAAGCTTTTTAACATATGTTCAAATTTTTGATATTATTAAAATATCATCTACATATCTGATATTGACTAAGGGATTCAAAGGGGTGGCAACATAATTTTTTCATAGTGTTGCATTATGATATTGGCTAAAGCTGGAGACATAGAATCGCCCTGGGAGATCTTGTATCTCATGATCTTTTTGTTGTATCTTAAGTAACAAAATCTAATAAAAATTTCAATGTTACCATTAACATTTTTTAAAACTCATTTATTTTAAACTTTATTTTCTATATCTAATAAAGCATGACATCTAAAGACAACCTAATCTTATTGATCTCAACACCTTCATATAAAAGGAAAAAAAATTTTGCATTAACATTAAAGTAATAAAACATATTTTATGGAATGCACTACTAGCAAGTGATATAGTCTTATAACTTTGCTCACGCTAGAACTAGATTTATATTTCCATCCCTTCGGTGAAAATTTAGGTCAATTCTAGTCCAATTATTCTTTTCTAAGGGTTATAAATTTAAAAATTTTAATACCGGTTGTATTTTATTTTCCAGTTGCTGTGAATTTAAAAAAATTTTAATAATTTTATATATTCAAACTCTTCAACCTCTCTCTTTAAATACCGAATAGGAGATATAAAGATTCGACAGTGACTTTCAGATAGATATCAAAACCACACTTCTTTCATTGAATGCTAAATTTCGGACCTCTATCTACTTGTAGAGTATGTAACGAGAGAACAAGTCAACTGATTTTAATTAAATAATCCTCATTTTGTGTAAATTATAGTGAACTATTTAAAAACTGATGAATCGTTTCAATCCTAAACACTGAATCAACTGTGAGATGTGTTTGCAAAAATTAGTAAAAAAATTGGTCATTTAGATAATTTATTTTCAGAGAACTTTAATTAGAAATAAAGATGCCACTAAATAGTGACAATCGCTTCACGTTAATAAATTCCCGATACTAAATGGAAGGAGTTCATTTTAAAAGTTTTTTGATTTTATCACTAACCTTTTGTTTCCATTTCTATATGGGTTCTTAAAGGAAAAAGGACCCACTTCCTTTAAGGTGTTTCTTTCTCCCTTGAGAGTGGAAAATCATTGACACCAGAAATCGGCAATATGTTTATGATACGATGAAATGGCTGGATAAAAGAGAGAAAATCCACCCATTTCGAATACAAATCGCTCCACAAATAAAAAACATTTAACATCCCTTCTATTTATTATTTTTACAAACCTCCGATCAATAAATGAGAATATGGGATAACTAAATTGAATTAAGCTATCTATACTATATTATAATCTGAAAATGTATGCCATGACAGGCTTCTGATTCTATTGAAGGTCGCCTCATGATGACGTTGCATTCAGCCTGCGAGCAGAGTTTGACATTTATTTCAAAACGTGAAGTTAGATTAACTAATTAAAAAAAAGGAAAAATACTCGTATATCGAGGATGCACTAGTCTCTTATAGTAATAATAATATTCTATTTAAGATCACTTCAGTAGTGGTCTCTCTGCTGATGCACAGCATTGCCAGTGTTGTGCATCACTATTCTCAATAGAAGTGAACATCCCTAGTGAAACTGACAACGTTTTTATTCTGATCAGCCCTCTTTCTCCACAAACTCAATATGGAACTTTCATTAAATAGAGTGAAAATGAATATTTCCGCAAGGATTTCATTTTTGTAAAGAGCAACACTGCAGACTGCCCAGTCAGCACCCCTCCTTAATCCTACACAGAACTATATAGCTATAAGGGAAGTTAAAAAATAAAAACTCTGATTCCAGCTTAGAACTTTGGAAATTAAATTTATTTCTATCTCATGGGTCATCGTGCAATTGAACAGACTTTGAGTGGATACTAAATTATATTTTATTGACATATTGTACGTCTAAAGAAAAAGTTTTTTTTATATTTATCAAAAGTTTCAACAACAAGCAAGAGAAAATTCTGTGTCCCTTGATATCTCTCAACCTCTCTTTTATCGATTTCCGAGGCTTTTCGCTTCTTTCATTTATTATTCTCTTCTATACTCTTAATAATTTTATATACCAAATGCATTATTTCACCCAAAGAGATAAAGAAGCATTGATATTTAATTACAATAACAATGGAAAGTAATAATTAGAGTCACAAAGAGTCTGACAGAGCATTTTCACAGATCGTAAAGGTAATGCGAATAAAAGACTTTTCGTAAGTAATCTTTATTTTGGACACATGGTCATTACAAAAGCGCATTTTTCTTTCTTTCCCTAGCCTAAAAGATAGAACCTAGCGAGAATTAATAGTTTGAAATATCCTATTATAATTCAGAATTAGAATGAATTTTTTAAAAGAATTATGCAAAAAGACGCTAATTAGTTTCAAGTACAGGGAGAACAAAAAGTTTATTTATTTTTTTAAAATATATATAATATCTAGGCGTAGTTATGTTGTACTTATTATTCGCAACCTTCACAAATTTCTCCCCTGATATCACCTATCCAAGGTTCGTCCTTAAATAAAATTTTTTTATGACTAATGTTATTTTCAAGGTGCTAGATATTTAAATAAAATGCGTTACATTTCTATATAAATACATCTCTTTCCGTCCCGTTTCTTCCTTTCTAGTTTTACTCCTTAATTAGGGATCGGTTTAAATTATGGGCACAACCAAAAAATATAACAAGCCAACTCGTCGCTAGTTTTGGATAGGGAAAAGGAAAAAGAATCCAGACTTAGCTCAGGGAACTCTTGGTTGCCAGCCACCCAAGTGCCCTGAGTGTCTCTCCCGGTTTATTGATCCAAAATTGAAAAAAAAATTTTTTTTTTTACATTAATCAATAAATAAAATCATAGTAGGCCTACAAAAAAAATTAAATGTCATTTTTATCTTATTAAATCGCAAAATATTATTTTTCCTCTCTCTAGTACTTAATGTCTGTGACAATAAATTAGATGGATAACGCGCCTCTGATTAAAATTAAATTTATTCATGCAAGATTAAAAAGGTCTGTTATTAGCGACTAAATGATAACGTGAAAAAATGAATTTTTTTTCAAGACTACTAGAAGGAGAGGCCAAATGGTAGTTAAATAATGATTTCAAGAAGTTTATTTAAAGATTCTTAAGTGGTTAGAGAAGATATTCTAAATTAAATTTTATTTTGGCTTTTAAGAACCTTTTAAATTCTCTGTATTTTTAGTACGGTCACTTTCGTAATTCCGGAAAGGAAACGGATCAGACTTGACTTTTCTCATCTCTAAAAAAAAAAAAGAAAAAAAAAAAAAAACAGGAAAACGAGACCTTATAATTGTTCTGAAGAGGCATGGAAGGTGAACACCTTTTGACCTCTAAAGTAGAATTCCATAATGACCCGAATATAGCTTTTTTTTTTTAAAGCATCATTTTTCATATTTAATTGGGAAATATTTGAACTTAACATATAAATATATTTTTTTCATAAATAAAGCACCACATATATTTCAAATATTTGTCTTTTGGTATCAATTTTCTACAGATTGCATATGTATACATGCATACTTTGGCTCGAGGACAGATGAATTCCAACTACTTATTTTCTGTACATACATAAGAAGAATAATATTTCTACTTAAACTCCTGACTAATTTTGTTTGATAACTAGGCCGTCTAACAATCCATTAATGTATCTCTTAAGTTAATTATAATATTATTAATCTTTCTAGTTGATCCTTCTCGATTACGTTAATAAATGTAATCTACAGTTTCAAGTTTTGCTCACATTTAAAGGGCAAACAGCCAAAACAATACATTAATACTGCATAGAATGAAATGAGAATTCATGTGTTATGACGATGATAACTTAATATGATATAAAATATCTATTTCTACAAGAATGGTTTCTACCTCTATCTCTCATTTTTCTATTTATTAATTTTCGCCAGTATTTCTCAAACTATTAATTACCAACCGTTAAAAAGAATACCAAATATTTTCTGAGAAAAATTTATAAGCCCCTTAGAGAAGAAGTAGAGGTAGAGGTATCGTTTCAAGTCCCAAAGGCCAGTGGTTAGCTTTCAGTCCTGATCAAAAAAATTTTATTTAATTTATATTAATACCAATACCAATGAATTTAAATAAATAAGGAAGGAGTCTTAATGGCCTCAAATGCTGAAAAAAACTTTAAAATAAATTTGAAATTTTAGGAATTAGTCCTATGATCTTTAAACTTAATTTATTGTTACAGAAATTTCCAGGACTTATTTGAGGAAGTTTTGTTACTGGTTGCTACTTCCATTAGTTGAAAAAGTACTCAAATAATAATGAGTATTTCAATTAATTTTAGAAATATGATATTTAATTTTAAAAAATATACTTGATTTTATAAAGTATTGGAAACGGATTTGCTCTAAAATTTGTAAAAAGAAAAGATATACTATTATATATATTTCTATAGAAATAGTGCAATTTTGGTAATTATCCAAAGGACTCAAACAAAATTTGTTTTCGGGGAGGTAAATTAAGTTAAGCGGCAAAGGACAATAGCGCCTAGGGCCTCAGAAAGTTATCTACAGACCACATGTTCTCTTAATTTATTATCTGATTATCTTAATTAAACTGAATTTTAATTTAGATAAAACTATTCATGTTTATATGAACCTGATTTCTGTTTTCTTGATATTCTTCTCAAAATCTTGGCATACTTAAAATACAAGATTTTTTTTTTTTTTTATTTAAATAATATTTTAATTTCATAATTGCAAACATTATTATTCAAAAAATAAATAAATATTTATATTAGGAAAATATATATTTTAAAAAAGTTCTGAATTTCTCTCAGAAACGTTTGAAGTTAAATTATCGTTTCGTCCGTTTCTTTGCAAACTCCCACCTCATTAATATATATAATTTACTTTTTTTTTATGTTGATCTTATAACATGGTATCCATCTCTTTTTTTATTAAACCCTAAAATTTATTAAATATTAAAAAATATATTCATAATATTAAAAAAGAAAATATAAAATAAATATAAAAAATTAATTGAGCCACTTCTGGGATTATTTTGTTTTTTTTTTTACACACCTCAAATCCAGCCAAACTCTGGCCATAACTTCTGGCCACCTGTAAAGTTTCTTTATTTTTTTCCTAAAATTTTATGGTTAGTTAAGCTATCCTATACCTAATCTACCCAGACCATTTATATCAACCTATTCTAAGAAAGAATAGGATCACCTCAGTAACCTGATACTATTTTTGAAATATTTCCTTCCATGTTATGGAAATCCATATTCCCATTTAAGATCCGTATTTAGAACCGATCCTAAGAAAACCTTACAAGGAACATCGACCAGAAATATAATTTTTGTAAAACAGCGGCAGTTAAGTGAAAAATTTTTATTTAAAGATTTTTCAAGAGGGACTAACATTATCATACGATTTAGATATATAGTGAGTATATAGAGTATATAGATATTTATATGAGTGAGTTTTGCTGGTGGTCGAGCGTCCGGTGGTCTGGTGCAAAGGCCCTCCTTTGCTACATCGATGCCCTGGATCGGCTGGAGATCCTGGATTCGACTCTCAGGGACCATAGACCGCTTGATCCACCAGCAAAAATATACTCACGAAATATTTTTATATGTAACTCCCCCTCTCTTCTCCATTATAACCCTATCTGTGAATACCGCCACTATGCTAAGACACATGGATGTGCCGGGTCAACAAAAAAATCCCTTAATTGATGAGCTAATTGGGGTGCTATACTCAGGAGGCACCTGCCTCTGAGTAATTGCCTCACAAGTTTTATTTTCTCATTTTTTTTTCTCCGTCTTTTAGCTCATTATTTAAATGAATTGGAATTTATTAAATAGAATCTGATATAAAAAATCAATTTATATAAATGTTTTTAATGTAGAAAAATGTTTTTTGTTAGTCAATTTAGTTAAGATCAGATTTTTATATCAACACATCTATACAAGTAAATCAATTTAGAAATTTAGATATTAAAAGCACCATGAATATTTTTCTTTTCATCTTTTCTTCCTTGAAACAAAATAATTATCTAAACCAATTTAAAAAATATTTAAATGAAATTAAACTTTCACCTTGTTGGAATTTTAAATATCTTATATTATTTTATTAATAACACTTTAATGTTCCCTAAATAAACTTGAAAAAAATAAATAAATATAAGGTAGCTGATTATGTTTATAAATAAAACGATATTATTCCATTTAAGGAGGAGTTACCTTACACTTTTTCCATAAATAAATTAATAAATAAAATAAAAATATCTAATAAGAAAGCGGATAAAACAAAATTTTTACAAAATATTTAAATTATTGTAAATTAAAAACACCTAAAGATATTCTAATTTCAATTAATCTGCATATTAAATTACATAAAATATGTAAGACAATTTAAATATTTTTTTTAGATAAAAATACTGTCTTTTTAAAAGAATATGAAGTCTCATCTCTTCAATTAGTAATATTTAAAAAAGATTGTCCATTCACACTAAAGTAAAAATTGTCATTGTCAATCCCTGTTAAAGAATTTCTTTAGTCAATGGAATAATAATTGATATGACTAAATTAAAATAAAATGCTAATCATTATTATTAATATCTGGTCCATTGTTTTGATATAAGTGCATAGCCCTATATTTCACCCTGAAAGACTGGAGATCCTGAGCTCGATCCCGCGAAGAATAAACACTATGTATTTGATTGAAATTTTTCATTATTGCATATTTTAAAAACTTAACTCTTTTTTATTGCAACTCATAAAAAATATATTCTCATACTCTTTTCAAAACAATGAAAAGAAATTTTATTGAAAACTCATCTTATTTGACAGGCAGGACAATAGTAAGAGAATATGCATAATCACTAAATTCACCACCTGGAGGGAGTGAACGTATGCTTTTTAGTAGCTTATGTAAATCACGGATCCATCCAAATAGAATCGAGAACATTCTGTATTATCTTATTAAGTAGCAAAAAAAAAAAATAAAATAAACGACAATGAATGAAATATTCCCTTTATCCCAAATGAATGAATAAATAATGAATTTGCCAACATATTTTATAACTTATGGAAAAAGTTTGAGTGAAAAGTTTTTTAATTAATTAAAAAAAAAAATAATTTTTTCTTTTCTAACCTTCTAATAACCTAAGGCAAGTTTAATTTTTTATTCCTTTTCATTTCCCCCATTTTTAAATTTTTGATTTAAGGCGTTCCTAATAATCTATGCTACGTAATTCTAATAAAAAATTTTCTTAAAAAATCAATTTTTATTAATTGAAGTTTTGAAATTTTTCAGAAGGCTTTTCTTATCTAGAAATATAGATAATTATGAATCTTAAAAATTCCATAATCGCACAACAAGCCTAGATATTTTGCGTTCCATTTAATAGAAGTAAATTGTAGAAAAATTTAATGGTTAACGTAGACTTTCGTTCATATTTTACAAAAAAATGACATGACATATTGTTAATTTTTATGAGAATGTTTCCTCTTGAAACAAACCAACCAACACTAATCATGAAATTTACAATAACTATATTAAATGGAACACTTAATTCCAAATAAATTAACTTATAGACGTTTCTGTCGTGTGCATGCTTGACACTTCTATTATCAAGACATTTTTAGAATCTAAGAAATCTTATCTTCCACCAAAACACTCTCAACAAAAAGTTTCCCTCACTATGAGTCTCACAAGGTACTCTCACCCATTCATATACCATCATATTATGCCGCTCTTGTTACTTCCCCGCCAGCTAGATTCTTAGAAGGGTATATCCCCTATTTTCTTATCGCACCTAGTTTCTAATCCAAAATGTATTTTGAGCAGTTATTTTGAAATAAGTAGCTTACTTCGATACCGATTAGGAGTAGACCTTTTCTTTTAAGGGAAGGGGATTTTGGGTTTTAAACTAACTCATATCCCAAGATAGTTCTATCTAACCAAATGATTGTTTTTATTTTCGTTTATGGAAAAAAAAATCAGAACTAATAAAATAAAGCCAAAATCGCTTTAGAAAAAAAAAAAAAGGAATATATTGAATATGGCATATATGGAAGATAAAGGCAGAGTGATTTGTTCATTTACATGAATAGAAATGTCAAGTTGGACGTAGAACTGACACATGACTGTATGGATTATTGTTTGCTCTTTTTTCTTTTGCATAAATATTGAAAATTTATCCACTAAATGCGAAAATTGTGAACCTAGTTCCAAAAAGCGTATAAATTATTAATAATAAATTAAGCTACTTTCTCCTTTTTTTTATTTTCATTATTTTTCTATTATATAATAAATGTGTAATAAAAAATAACATTCCACATTACCGAATTTCCGAATTAACTATAAAATCCATTATTTCAAGAATAATTTGATTAAATTATATAGTTTAATCCTCTCAATCTAAATCCTATGACTTCTAAGTTTGGTTTGAATTTCTTGGTGAAAAATTTTTTTTTTTTTTTTGTATCTTTTTGTGTAACATTTTGAAAACGTCTTAACGGATTAGGGCTAAATTTTGCACGAACTTTAAGTTATAACAATAAGTGCTAAGAAAAAAGTTGAATATATTAACAATTTATTTACTTTAAAGAATTATTACATTGTATTTAAATTAATTGGTAACAAATATAATTTAAATAAATTGCAAATGATTTAGAAAGAAAACAGCAGCTTCCTAACCCGTGCTGATGATGGACGTTATTCCAAATATCTGTAAAATAAAGGATGAAAGGTGGGCGGATTAACTGCTGGTTTTCTTTCTCCATCCTTTGCAATTTTCCAGTTTTTTCCTGTTGTACTAATTTAAATAAATTTCAGAACAGGAAGGGAACCACTGACTCTTAGATCATGAAGCAAGACCTCTACCTTTGCACACTTTCTACATGACATTGATTTGAGGTTCATTGTTGGAATTAAGTCAAATTCAATAGCTCCATATACTAAATCAGAGAACGGGAACACAAATCAATTTAACCACTTTAATTTCTTCCTCATATATATGTGGTTTTTATAAGGATTATATATGGCCAAGAGGGGATTTAAAGAGCTCTATGGCTATTTTATGAACTGTTGAGTTGAAAGATCTTTAGTACTGAGAGAAAAATATTATTCTACAGAAGAAAAATTTGATGAAATAACTTTAAAATATTAATCTAAACGCCACTACTTATAAATATTTATTTGAATTATGATGCGCTACTTATTTATTTATTTATTTATCTGACTAACATTTATGAAATTTGGAATGGAAATACAAGTACTCGTCAAAATTCGGAATACCAAATTTCATTAAAATTCATAAAGACAATTTTGAGTTAAAACATTCGGATGCTAGCAAGATCATGTTATTTACTTAATTCGTTTAAAAAGAAAAGAGAATTCTAAATAGAAATTTTAACAAATTCTGGTTGTAAAATTTTGAAAATAATTACATTTCCACTTGACGTTTGCCTTTCTGTCTCTGGAATTAATTGATTCAGTCCAGAAATCAATAATTTAATAATTACTTCCTTACAGTTCTACTGAGAAAATGAAATTAATTTATAATACTTGCCATGGCTGATTCTTTATGAAATAGTGATTTTTAAGGTCAAGAGTGAAATGATTTTTTTTAACTTTTTGAAATCGGAAATCTCAAAACGCCGATTAATATATAAATTAATTTTGTTAAAGGATATATAATTATAATATTCGAAAAAAAATTATATTATTATAATAAGCTAATCGTTTTATATAAGTATGAATTTATAATAATATATATTAATAATTAGGTCCAGATAAAGAAAAATATTTACTCTGCAACCGTTAGGATATAAGAGATAGTTTAGGTATTGCTGAAGAATATGAGACATTACTGTCTTATTTAATTTCTAAGATAGAAATACAAAAAATCATTTAATTTTTTTAATGTAGAAGTTTCGGGCATCAATCGTGTCATTCTTCAGGACAATTTTTTATTAACATTTAAAACAGGCGTTGGTTATATTATAATATAATTAAAAGGCGCACGTATGTATATTTTATATTACAAACAATTGAACTTGGACTTTTCACTTAAAATTTTTCTCTTCTTGCAATTTAATTTTTATAAAAAAATACTCAACCCCTACATTTAATTGTTCTGAGAAAAGTCACAAAAACAATTAAAATAATAATTTTTTATTTAATTTCTCCTCACTGCATTCTTTCCTTATCAAAAAATTTCTATAGATAAAGGCTTTTTGGAAAAGGGCTTGTTCGGAACATGTGATTTTTTGACTCAGCCTTTATAATTATTCATTTTTCCAAATTGAAAAGGCAAAGTTGGATCTCATTTTTTGATGTTTAGACTTTTTTGCATTTAAGACCATAAAGACACTAAATAAATAAGTTCTAGTCCTAGCTACAGAGATAGAGGTCTCGCTTCACGTACCAAGTCACTCAGTGGTTCGCTTCCTGAGCGACAAAAATTTATTTATATTATATTGGCTATTAATTAATATGTCTAAATGGC
>JAAAKE020101366.1:0-18375 GCA_010014785.2 Anisolabis maritima
GGTATCCAATTGATATAAATAATAAAAGATTATTAAATTTACTATATCTATTAAATTTTTTAATAAATATCAGCCCCATCTCTCTCCCCAATAAATTCTAATGATGCAAAGCTAATGTCATATCTTAAGTACTAACCATATGGTCCATCTACGGCCTAAAAAATTCCCGCCGAAATTCACAATACTCTAATAAATGATATCAATTAATATATATATGGTTGGATAAAAGAAATTACCCATGTTAAGAACTAAAAAGCCAAAAGTGAAAAAATGCTTTTTTTTAACATGTTATCTTTTTGATTATTTTCTAGATAAGAGTCTTTGAAAGGGATGTTGCAAATATACCTTTCATTTGTTTGGTTGTTGGAAGATAGGCGAACTCATTAATTGCTCTAGAGCTCTGGGAAGAAGAGGTTAAATCTTATTAGAAATTAACAATTGAGTATGCGTGATTAATTTTAACCACTGCGCATGCGGTGTAATAAATCAAAAAAATTATTAGTGAGTTGGTCATTTGGGTTGCTTGCCTTCCAACAAACAAAAATGATCGACTATTAATGCACCGTCTGGTAAAAGAAAAATTTTTTTTTTTTTGTTAAGTAGCAACTTATTTAAAAAAATAAGAGATTAATATAATATTTTCAATTAAAAAACGTTGAGAAAACCATACTTAGAGGGATATAAGTAAAATCTTTTAATGAAACTTAATTTTTTCATTTTCTTCCAAATCTGAAGCTTTTATTTCAGGTAGAGTTTAAGAAAAAGATAAAGAAAAGTCTTATTAAAAGTAAGTCTAGAAGAAGTTCAGTGATGATACAACCTCCAACATTTAATTATAGAAACTTTTAATAATAATAATAATTCCCATAAATTTTCTTAGCAATCCAAGAAAACACTTCCTAAAAACTTTTAGGAGAAAAATAGCCAGCCCCTCGTAGATTTATTAAAATTCTTTTATAGAGTAATTTATTTTTTCATTATGTTTGAGTAATAAATACTTTTTTTCTTTTCCCTGGAACTAATAATTCGTTTTCTCTCAATAGGCCAATAAAGTCCTTTTGGCTTTTACCACAATTGATTCAATTTCAGCTTCCATATGATGCATAATTCGTATACCCTCTCTCCACAAAATGTTTGAGGGCGATTTGGAGAGTAACTTTTGCGAGTAGCGTTTCACCCCTTTCTTCTTGAGCCACACCCCATTCCATCCCCGGGGGCCATAACTTCCTCCCTTTAACCCTTACTCCTCCACTTGGCTGCCAATAACTTACTCCTGGGCGTAACTTCCCCTTCAGGCGCATCACTACATAAATATTATTTATGAATCCTGGTGGCTGACAACATTAGACGCTGGTTGGTACCCACACCCTTCGGGCCTTCCAACGCCTTCACCCCACCCCCAAGAAGGGCTTCCGGAATGCGAATGTCGATACCAGCCGTAAAGACTCACCTCCTAAACGAGAACAAATGAATGGACGCGTTAACGGTTTCGACTATTTGCCGTCACTCTTGACTTGAATAATATTGGTTTCTTCAAATCCAATAACACTTATCATATTTGCTCTGGTCATATTTGGTTGGGTCTTAATTCTGAATAACCAAACTCTTTTGGAATGATAATTTTTAAGTAAAATATAAAAAGAATGTGATAAGAAGCTTTAGACTTTTTCTTACTATTTTAAATTTCTAACAATCCTAAAATAATGAAATATGTTATTGGATATTAAAATAATCAGTTTTTTTTTTTTTATTTTAATTTTTAAGTTATGTTTTAATTCGGCTGCTGAATCCATTATGACTATATAATATTCAATAATATCTTAAGCATCGATGTCTTCCAGCGAGCGTTTAACGCCTTGTTCCTCTAGGCCACCCATCCGAGGTTTAGCGCAGCTTGTTGTTTATCAACAAAAATCTTGGTGGCTGTTGCTCCTCTCTCCGGCCAAGACTGCCGACTTTTATTGATTTGCCTGATCAGGCGTCTCAATTAAATCCAGCAAGATCAGACGTCGATTCTTGGACGCAGGACCTTCAGGTGATTGGAGGTAGAATGGAGGTTCTGGGTTCGGCTCTCAGAAAGCTCATGCCTTGAACCCAACAATCGATATCACAAATCATAATAATTAAATAAAATTTTGCCCTGTCCTTTCGAGTAGAAGAAGAGATTCGCGTTCCAAGGGACGGTCTTGATTCATAAAAATTTATTTATTAAATTATATTATATTGGATATTAATTTATTTAAATAAATTTGGAAGGAGTTTAAATAACATCAAATTCCGAAAAAAGTTTAAAAAAAAAAAAAAAAAAAATTGTATATACTATGATAATAGAATGTTCTCAAAAACAATAATAAAAATAAAATAAACACACCACTAATGAAATAAATTTTTAGACATTATTTTCCAACTCTTAACGTAATTTGAAAATTTTATATTAATCTTAGATTTACTCTTTTTAGATAAAAAAAAAAAGAAAGTAAAATTTATTGATTCATTTGTGTAATCTATGGTATTTTATCAAAACTATTAATCTTTAAAAAAATATTTTTTCAGTTGGTGAAAGATTGTATATTTCTGATTCATTCTCCCGAGTATACCTTCTTTTGTCCAGTAATTTATTATTTATTAATCTTATTCGTAATTCTTTCTAAATATATCATTATTTTTAATATTTGAAATTATAAATAATATAATTTGATCATTCAATTATATTTTTTTTAATTTCAGCCAATCATTATATCCCAATTTTTTATCGTTATTTTCAGTTCAGCAATTTTTGATAAATTTTAATAAAAACATTTGAAATCTGGATAATCTTAAAATGATATTGACAAGTTAAATGAATCTCTAGATATCTAATGTTCATTTAATTATCATTTTCAATATTATATATTGTAAAAAAAACTAATCAATCATTACTTTTTTTTAGATAATGAAATTTTAAATAGACAGCGATTAAATAAATGAAATCTAAAATTAATAAAGAATTCAAATGTTATATACGTATATATATACTGAAATTAGAATTCAATTTAACAATATTTAATACAAAAAAAGAAAAAACAAAGACAAAAAACAAATTTTTTCTTAAAGATGAATCATATTTATAGACTTGAAACAGACTTCTCCTGCGCATTTGGCCGAAGGGACCTTCGCCCCCGCGGCGCTTCTTTGTTTCATATTGTAAACACTTTTTTTCCAAAAGTTATCCAGTAAATATAAAAAACAAGGTTTTTTTTTTATTGAGATTTTCTCAGTGATTAAATAATCTTTAAAAAAAAAAATTGGAATTAAAATTATTGCTAAAGACCGGATTAATAAACAAATGCATATTTTTAGCTTATTGCTAGGTCAACTGGGTTTGAGGTGTGAATCTTTGTATAGAAAAGTACCTCGTTTAATTTTAATTCAAATAAATTTAAATTCACATAATGTGAAATTTTTTGCCGATTTCAACAAATCTGATTGAATCTAATTTATTTATCTGGATTATATTTGTACTGTTTTTATACATTTCAGAGTTTATTCTATTTGTTTGCAAATTGGGCTATTATTAGACCAATGGCTCAAAATTAAATATTTTTATAAACATATAATAATTACAATTTATTAACTCACATTCCCAGCCTGAGATGGAATCCAAGTGACTAAGTTTACGCCCGAACGTGCTACCGCTGCCCCACCAGCGCTGAGACTTGGATTCCATCCTCGGTTGAGACATTTTTTTTTTTCAAAAATAGCGTTAATAAATTTATTTATTATTATTAATATTTAATCATACATTTTTTTTTTAAATAAAATTTATCTCTATTTAATAAAAAATTTGTGTCGTATTTGGAGATTTCGACGCTTTTTTTATTACAAAATATTAAAATCCTGGAATATTTGAATTTTATAAGTTACATTTTGGATTTTTACGGATAATTCCGGATGTGATTAGAATTTTATAAAAATATAAAAATAGATAAAATTTGATCGGTATCTCCAAATCTTTCTTTGAATTTTGAGGAAGCCTGATTTAATTAGTAACCGGAAATTTTGAGTCCCTGCTATCAGTACTTCCACTTTTGGATATTATGGATATAGATCATGATTTTTGTTCGGATCTACCCTCTTCGAGGGTTGAATTCATTTGGCCTTAATGTTCGTGATGACAGCGAATAGTGGAATGGCAATAGTCAATAGCCGCAGAGTGAATTCTTTAGTGGCGTTCATTGATTATCGGTTAAATTGATGATGACCGTTATACTAGCTTTATCATTAAACTGGACGCTCGTGTCAACATGATTAATGATAGCTTTCAATGATGTCATATTCCCCCTTCAATGACACCAAACATTTCATTGATAACCTAATTAATGAAACTTGTAAGCCTAAAAGACTTAATTTTTTTGCACATTATAATAGGAAGTATGCAATCATTTAGTATTATGTATTTTTTTTTTTGAGAAAATTTTATCTTTAATGGCTATATCATATTTCAAGTAATTTTTACGGTTTTATTGAAAACTTTTTATTAACTATTTAATTCACTGTTGATACCTAATTTAACAAGTATTTTTGAGTTATCCACATTAATTTAGGGCCGGTTATTTCATGAATAGTTAAGTGAAAGGTAAGAGAAAATAAATATTTTTTTCCAAAATTTTCTCTATTCTGATTAATTTCAAACAAATGAATGACAAATAGGTATTCTCAGTTAATTAATGAATATTTTTTAAGTCTTTCATGACATATGAGGCCATTTAGAGTCCTTAATATGGTACTCAATATAATTTAAATATAATTGAAAAAAGAGATGCTATATATTTTGGACCAGGCTGGAATAAAGACCAGCTTTTTTCCTAGATAGCCTTTATTATTATCTTCTTTTCGATTGTGTTTTCTGACCTTCGGGGATCTTCAAATAGATGAAGAAGGATCGGCATTTCTTGCCTTTGACCTTGTCCTGATGAAGGCACGGCCGAAACTTCGACACGAGTTAATAACAAAGGTTAGTTAGAAGAATAACTAAGTTTTTTTCCCCCACCTTATTCTAACCTGGCTGCTATCCATCCAAATCAACCATATAATTTCAATAAATTTTATTCCTCAGGACGGGAAGCGAATCACTGACCCTTAGATCAGGAAGCAAGAGTTATCTCTACTCTAAAGGGCATGACCTATTATACAATTATAATATCGTTAGACCTAAATTTTTAATAACTTTCCTAAAAATTTTTGAATACTAACTATTTGAGAAGTCCAAATTCTAACAATTATATCTAGAAATTCATTTTCAAGTTAAAGTTTTTATTTTCATTTTGTCAACATCGAGGATCAATTAAAATAATCTGTATCTAGTTTTTTTTTAAGTCTTCAACATCTGAAGTAATATAGACTTTTAAACAATCCCAATTATATAAATACTTTATTAATAGTATTTCTGTTAAATAAAAAATCTTATTAATTAATTTTTTTATTAGAATTAAAATTTCTTTCTATCTTAAGATATTTGTTCCCCGGACCTTCTACAAGTATTATTAATATGAATCACCTGCTCCATTTTTTTTTGTTCTCAGTCTGGTATCATTCCAATCGATAGGCTGACTTGTTTTTTTCTCTCGCAAAGCGAATCACGTAGTATTTTTTCCTTGGGCTTTCTTCGGCGCCCCAATCCCGGGCATGTCCCCCAAACCACCCCCGCAATCAATAACACGAGGAAAGACTGCGGCTTGCGCTCCTCGGGGGTGAAATATCTTGAGGTGGACGGGACGGGGTTCGTTTCCCGGGGTCCACACACATTAATTGCTTTCTTACAAAAACCATAGATGCCTTCACTTTATTGCATCTTCTGATCGATTCGTTACTGATAGAAACCCTAATTGAATAGGTTTCGGGGATTATCGATAACGTTCGAGGCGAGGATTAAGGCAGTAAAATTAATATATTTAAATTAACTCGTTACTATTGTATAAAAAACCATCCTAATTGAACGGAATGATCATTTAACTCAGGCTATAATCCCAAATTTAAACTAAGGGCTTTTTTTTTACATTGTACAGTAAAATCTTTTATTTAGCAACTATTTCTTTAACAATATTATTTATTTAAATTCTCATAGAGTAGCCTATACATTATAGTAAACATTTAGATAATAAATACCTTATTTTATTCACTACACTCTTTTTATTTCAAAAATAAAAACTCTTAATTATTTATCTGTAACTGGTGAACTTTCACAATCATTCTACAAATAGTAAAGTATTTAGAGGAAGGGCGAAGGGCTTATTATGTTAAAAAAAAAGTATTACAAACAATTTGGTTTCCGCTTCTCTCTAAAAATCAAAATTGGCTTGAATGGAATTCCAAACTACCACCTTATTTATTGATTTTTATTTTTATTTTAAGTCTTTTTCGCCAGCTGAGCCCATTTAGACTACGGGAAATGAAGCTCTGACCTTTGATACGTGATACTTTATTTATGACTGGTAACAAATAAGACTTATATCTTTTTCGATTTCTGGGGCATTTAGAGTCCGTCCATATTTATGTAAATTAATTGGTAGCCAATATAATTTAAATCAATTTTATCACTCTCAACAGGAAGTGAAGCACTTGCCTTAAATCATGAATCAAGACGTCTATCTCTGCGCTAAGAGACAGGGACAATTAAAAAGTTCATTTTTAACAAATAGACAATTTGTTTAATTTAAATATAATTTATTATTAAATACAATATAAATAAATAACTTTTATTTTGCCCTGTTCCTTGGTGCAGAGGTAGAGGTCTTATATAAAAAAGGTGGTTCGCTTCCCGTCCTGAGCGACAAAAATTTATTTATATTATATTGGCTACCAATTAATAAAAATAAAATACAGTTAAGACTTCAAACAATTACATAATACCCCGATTATTATCAATATTTCGTCGTCATTGAAATGACATCATTCTCAGTACGGTTGTTTGGCAAATCGTCAATAATTCCATAATAATAATTGATTATAAGAAAATGTGAGTTGATGGACGTAACTTACCTATCTTTACATATTAGATGAATTATTAAAGATTTGCCATTCAACCGTTATTGTACTGAGGATGATGTCCTTTCAAACGTCAAAATATTTAAATTAAAAGGAATATTTTGCAAAAAATTCTTTCATTGATTGAAGTCTTAACCTGTTAATAATATTAATAAATAAGACTAAATGCCTCAGATGCCGAAAAACACTTTAAAAAAATATTTCATTTAATCTTAAAATTCCTTTAAAAATACTTGCAAGACTCTAAATTAACTTTTTCTACTGTAGATCATCTTAGTGGAATAATCTTTAGATTCAATGAATTATATGTTTGACCAAAATTTTTGTCATATTGTGAAAAATATTTCTCTTGTGCTTTTTTTCTTTTGATTTTATAGATGTAATTTGTTATCTTAAAAAAAAATATTATAACAAAATTAATGAAGTTCTTTTCAAGAAGACGAAATGAAAGAGGTTAAAAAAATTTGAAAATATTTTTAGTTTTTTGTTAGTAAAATAGTTTGGCAAACATAGAGAAACCCCAGGAAGAGAAACAATAAAGTTATTTTTCAAAATCAAAAGTTTAATATTTTTTTTTCATCTAAATCTCAAGTTCTCTCTTTTTATTTTATATAATAGAAATGGCGTCGTTATACGCTGTATAATAAATGGGAATAAAACTCCAATTTTCGCTCAGTAATTTTATTTTCAATTGTTGTTTTAACTTGTCTTTTCTTTCTCTTTTGTAAACTTAGTTGTTATTTCAAACGCAATTCGCCTTTTTCCTTCTTTCCACTTCCTCGTCTTCTCTTTCTTTTTTTACCATTCGTTCTTCCTCTCATTCTCTCACTCTCTTATTCATTTATAATCAATGCAAACTTATTTATTCCGAATTTCGCTAAATAAGTCTACGCATTCAAGTTGATTCCATTCCCCAAAGCAAATGATCCTTTTTTCCTTGTCATTAGAGATCTCCACTCTGTTTCGTTAGTCATCTCGAGGGGGTATTTTGGACCCTCTTGGCCTGGTACACTCTTCCCCCAAAATCTACTTTCCCTTCCTTCGTACCCCACAGGAAGCAAATGCTTGCCAATTGCTCCGATTAAAAAACGGCGCGTGTCGCCTGCGAACGAGTGATTTATTAAAATCAGGAAACGGGTCTAATTTCCCGCGAAGAACGAAGCAATCATTTGCTACGAATCGAGGTTGACTCTACTGATTGGAAATTCCCTCACACCATAAAGTCGCAGGCCAAATATTGAATTTTTAATTCACCTGACCATATTCGTATTTAAAAAGATTAAAATTTGATTATAAGTAGAGGAATAGAATTAAGAGAAATATAGTTTTCTGTGACTTATATGTTTTTAAATATTATTATTTAGTATACAGAGTAAAAAAAAGACACTTGGCAAAAATTAAATAAAATAAATTTCTTAATTGCCGAAGTTGTGGATATAATTCGTCATTAATTTGCTGTCAAATATAATACGACATATGTTGAAATGCAAATGGAATTATATTATCTAATGTGATGATTAGAGCCCGAAACGATGAGAATTAAAAAAATCAAATACAATGTTTATTAATTTTCATAAGTTCAGAAAGATAATCCCTATATTAGAAAAGAAGTCCCGAAAAGAATTTTATTTAACATTATTTTTAGATTAAAAAAGTTTCTCTTCAAGATTTTAAACAATTTTATAATTGCATATTATAAATAATAATCATATTTTAACGTTAATTTTTGTAAATTGCATCGAACAAATTCCAAATTTTTTAAATAAATAATATTATTTAAATGAAATATAATTCAATTGATTCATTCACCCTCTCGAAAAATAAACCTCTCTTTTATTTCATTATATATCATAAATATATAATTTTATGAATAATTATGCATATCTTTTTTTTATAATTAACAAAATCAATACGTATTTTATATTTCGAAGTTTTAATTTTTTCTATAAATAAACATTTTGAAAAATGATTATAATCTAACCTTTGTGATTGAATTGTATATCATTACCAGTGAATTATCGACTGTCATATTTTATTTAAAAATTTTAATTATATAAAAATCGAGTGACAGCCGCACACCACACAACTTTCTCTTATATAAGGTAAGGGAAATTGTATGATGGGTAGCGGTCACACCAGATTTTGGCGTCGGGCAATTTGGATAGTCGGTCCACAATTTTATATTAGCTTTTATTTATAGAGATATTTCGTTTATGTGTATTAATCAATTATTAATATTATAAAAAATTTAATTCAATTATCAATTGAATTTCGATTATTATTGAACATAGAATTTAAAATATTTATAGGCTTGTCCCTTAGTGCAGAGCTAGAGGTCTGGCTTCACATAGCAAAGGTCAGTGTTTTATAAAATCAAAAAAAACTAAAATAGTACATCAATAAAGTACTATATATATATTATTGAAAAGCTTCGAACAACAAGGATACCTAGTTTAAATATAGAATTTAAGCTCCTAAGTTTTTTTGTTTTTGAGAAATTTTGTTCACACACAGAGAGAAAGACCATTTTGCGAGACCTTTTTTTAGACTCAGGGGACCTCAAAACGTGTATTTCATTTGAAATCTTTACTTGGTTTTTTTGCAATTCCAATACTTTCTCACTATATATAACATATAAAGGTAAGAGAAAGTAAAAATTAATTGCATATCATATAAAAAATAAGACTAGAAGGTTTCATAACCTTTGGTTTGATTAAAATGAATCACATTTTCAAAAAATTTGCCTATAATTTGATATATTGATTATATGATTAAAATCGATTTTGAAAATCAAAATATCTTTCTATTAATTAATTTTTTGTTTTCTTTAGTCTTTTAAAATTTTTAAATAAGAATGCTTCAAAAAGGCTGATTGTTACAATTAATTCGCATAAGTTAATAAAAGAGGATATTTTCAAATGATTTGCGAAACCACTCTAGTTGAATCAATTTTTGTCAAAAGTTTGCTGCTTTGTTCCTTAGTTAAAAGCTCACAACGATAATTATTTTATATAAAATTTAATTTCAATTCGTCAAAGCTCTTCCTCTACAATCAATCCTTACAAACTCACACATATATAAGAAATTTTCTAAATTACATTGTTGGAAACAGGGGGCTTCAATTGTTATAATAAATTTGGAAACTTAAGATTAAAATATATCTATTATGCGTATCTTTTGTTTCCTCATAAAAACTAATTAGAAAAAGAAAATCAAAAAATTTCTTAATGTTTTATATACTATGAATTTTACTATTTTTTTAATTTTATCTAAACTCACCTAATTCTTTATTTAAAACTATGTTGACTTTTTTTGCTTAAATTTTCATTTCTTTTTAATCGGTAATCGATATAAAATAATATTTAAGTGGTGGTTTCTCTATTTAAAGTTGTTTACGTTTCCATTAATTTAATTAAACGACTTCTAATTCTTATTACGTCCATTTTGTAAATATGTTCATACTAAAAATGTTATAAATCAATCATTCATATTTAATTGTTAAATATTATATAAAATTGATAAAATTGATTTAAAAAAATTCATTTTCAATTTACTATAAAACCATTTTAATAACATGCTTTTCAACTTTAATTACAATTCTAGTTAAATCGAGGACTTTTTTTTTAATTCTCTTTGAAATTTCTTTTTTCTAAAAAAAAAACTCTTTTGTGGCCAGATCAAAAAGCTAAAATAGCTGTTAATTTCGTACTTTATTTTATATCGAGTCACAAAGACAACCCTATCATTTATTCCCTCCTAAAAAAGACAGCCCTCCCCCTTGAATGGGTCACCTCTTCCATTTTAACTCCGTTGGTCAGCTCCATTCACCTCCTCCGTAATGAGATTAAATTCTATTAAGCTTACAGCTTACGGCCCATTCCTTCTCTTCCCAAGTTTACATTCATTTCTATCGATTCATTTTAATGAATAGATCAGCTTAAATTTAGAACTAAGCTATTAATTTAATACTTAACGAGAACCTACCTTCTTCATTGATATAATAAATTTCGAATTTAAAGATTATTTTGCTAATTAATTCTTTATATTTTTTAATTCGTTTGAGCTTATTTTTTGGCAGATTATCAATAACAATGTAAAATGTAATGGAATAGATTTTTTAACATGATTAGACTAGAGCAGCAAGAGTAAATAAATGGTGAGTTTAAAACTTGGTTTTGCTGCAATAGAATTGTCTAATTACTGAAGTATTATGATCTTGATATGATGAGAATTAATGATAGAAAAAATTTTTTTGATTCAACAATTTGAAAATTTGAATGTTTTTTTAAGATTCAAAAAATTTTGTCCCAACAATAATATTAATATTTAACTTAAAATAAAATATTTATTGACACACATTTTCAAGTTCTATCTAAAATATTTTGAAATGCCACTATTTCAAGCATAATAGGTTCAATTACATTATACAAATTATATATATCCTGCAAATATGCTTTTGAAGATTTTACAAATTTATTGAGAGTCGAACTCACCTTTTATTTTATTCTATAAATAAACATACCTTTGAAAGTTTAAGATATTCACGTTGATTATTTATAGCAAATATATATAATAATTTCGAGACCTATCGTCAATCATTTAAAATTTCTAAGTTTGTTAAATAATAAAGAGATGCAGTCTTAGAAAATATAATTTTATCCTAGTCCTAATATCCAATGTGAGATTTATAATTTTTTTAAAAATTGTAACTAAGTCAATTTTAATTTTTTGATAGAACATAAAAAAATTCTTTCATACACTTCATTCACTTAGCATTTATATTCTAAACATTTAGCCACTTTTGATTTTTTCAATTTACAGTGGCCATTAATAATTCCAAAAAAGGACTGTTCAAATATAATATAATATTAATCTGGTTCATTCAGTTTTGGATTATTCCCATTTGTATTTCGCCTCCACAATGACCTTTGTAATGTCTCTATTCGAAAATGTCAAAAAAATAATAATAGAAAAGCGGAATTACTGGGAAAACAGCCTAAAAGACATATCGTCTATTCAATTTTCTCTTAATTTCCTTCAGTTGAATAAAATATGTGAATGTCAGTTTTTCGGCGAGGGTCTCTCTCATTTTGTCCTTTTGCATATTCCATTAGAGAGGGAGTTTGGTTACTTACCAACCAGGACTGTCAGGACATTGGGATCCAATCCTTCTTGGTCCTTCCCAACGGATAGGCCCTTTTGATTAAACCTCCCTTTTCATTGCTTTCGACACGGCCGCTAATGAAATAAGGTGATTAGATGCTAGCCACCCCCAACGACTAATAATGATAAACACGGAAATGGCCTGGCAATTCTCCTTGCCAAAAGCCCTCTTTCATTTCGACCATTCTTTATTTGCTCACAACTTGTTCGATCAATTGATTTTCAACAGGCTTCTCATTTTTAGGGTTTCTATTGACGAGTCGACTGTATCTTTTCTAAGCAAGTTAGGGAAAAAGGGATGGGGAAAAGGGATATTGAAAAATCCAAGAGGGAAAAATTATCTTGAAATTTATAGACATCTAGATATTTTTTCTTTACACGAAAGAGAAGAAGAAGGCTCTTTGTTAATAAAGAAAAATCGAAAGAAGTGAATAGAAAAGCAATGACGAATTTATATATTTCATAGCTTTTTATTTTTCTTTAAATATCCACTTTATTTATTTATTCATATATTCTAAAGCTCTAATATTCTTATTTTTTATTCTTTTTATATCACAAATATCAAGTCATTAATAGTATAATTTTCAGCATTTATTTAAGCACTGAACTCTAAGAAAAATGTAATCCTTACCAACAATAGAAAGTCAACAGAGAGATAGATCGCTCTGCTCTTGGCTTAGTACAAAAATGTCAGATGACTCTCATAGTTGAATGGTATTTGTTAATATACATTTATCTAGTCAAATTGTATTTGATGATTTTGCACATGGGTTATTGCCACGAAAGGAACAGAGATAACCCTTGAGTTCCATCTTTGTTACTTACTTCCCTTAGAAAATGTAAAGGCCTAAGCGTTCCATTTTATTATGGAATGATTTAGAAAAATCCATTAGGATTTTTTTTTCAATTTGTATATAATCTTTATTTAGAAATAAATAAATAAATTTATTTACGGCCTGCTTAGAGGCACAAGTCCTCGATAGCTTGGTGAAACTCTTGGTGCATGGCTTTTATTCAATTTCATTATATTTATTTATTTTAGTACTATCTACTAGCTCCATAAGCTTCATGCTTTCGGAATGCGAGATGATTGTTATGAGTGGGCGTGTTTGGTGACTCCCGGGCTTGAACCAGGGACTATCCACTTTCTCGGCGGATATGCTGCCGTTACAACAAGATACCCGGTCCACTGAAAACAACATCCCGCGATCGCCAATATATTAATATAAGAGAGAAATTGAAATTTCTCTAGCAAGGATACACCTTATATTCGCATTGCCATCTTTCGAGCCGGATTGGAAGTACTCGCAATACTAGACGCAAGTCCACTCAATCATCAACTTTCTAAACGATATATTGTCTTTTGAGGCGTTTTGAATAACATTAAATTTTTCAAAACATAACCCTATCATTCAATGTATGTATGCTTCATGTTTTCTTCTAGTGGTTCTTTAGGAGTATCGAGGTCTCCTCCCCTCTTTAATAGACACGAAAAAGTCCATTATAAAAAGTCTAAGATTTGTAAGGAATAAATTAATTGATCAAATATTTTTATATAAAATACTGGCGGGGACTCTGTCGTTTTGTTTTATAAAACCTTTAATTCTCTGACTCAAAGCAAATAGACAAAGATGCTCAAGTTGTTTTCGAAGAGTTCCGATATCCGAATTTAGTTTTAGGACAACTTGAACTGAGCCTCTTGAATTTCATCAGCACAGGCAACGTGGATAAAGTTTTAATTAATGAGTTTTAATTGAATTAATATTTTTAATTTTGTTAATAACTAGGAGCTCCTCTTCCTAACGCATCCACTCCACTTGCTCATTATTTTTCGAAATTTTAAATTCTTTTACATGCTTTAAAAGAGTACTTGTGCTTAAAAAATATTTTTAATGAAGGCTTTATGAGGGGATTGCTATCCAAGCATGTATTTAAAATGAATTCTACCTTAAATTCAAGATAATAATAATAATAATAATATTTTTATTTTCACTGTAGGAAATTTTCTTTCAATTTATTTTTAGATAAAACTTTTAATATAACAAAAAATACAAAATAAAATTTCAAAGAATAATACTTCTCTAAATTAAAATTTTTTTAATTATGATGATAAATCATCAATTTCGTATTTTAATTAAAAATTTAATAAATTTAATCGTTCAAAGAGGGAGTTTAAAGCATATAATTCATAAAAAATTTAATTTCATGCTTGGATGAATTACAATTATTAATGATTTGAAGACATTCATCTTTGAAATGCTAGACTTATAGGTAGATAAAAGAGAAATGGTTGAATTGTTTAGTTATTTAGAGTTCTTTCGGCTATTAATGCCATTAGACTTTACATTTTTTTTTTTTTTTTTTGAAAAGCTTTTTATTAAAGGCATAACACCCTCAAATCCTAGCCAAAAAAAAAAAATCATTCCCCGGTTGGTTTCCCCTGGTGCATCGTGCACTTTTGATACACACCAAAACCCTGCGCCGGTTTCTTGCTCTTAGTGGAATTCTCTGTGCTTCTATTTGGGAGTGAGAGTCTCTTCACATCTCTACACCCTCCTTAGACTTTACAAATTTTTATAGATTTAATTATATAAATCAATATTCCGGCGGGCTTTTAACAATCTTTCCCTGTCTGAGTCAGGAATATTTTTTATTTAGTTTTTTAATTGTCGACATTTCGAGCACAAATCATGATATTCTTCAGGACAGGTGATGAGTATTTATTCCAAAATATAATTCAATGTAAGGAGCCGTGAGAAAACTACTGGCTGTATTATTAATCCATATAAATTCATATTTAATTATATTTTGCGATATAATATATATATATATATATATATGATATATGTATGATAAAATACTTACCTATATTTTTTTACTCTTAATTGTACTGAGGAAGAGCACGATTGTGCCAAAAACGTCGATAATTAAAAATAATTAAATAAGAAAAATATTTTCTCCTTCTCTCTCTTCAGAAATTAGTAATTGCTGGAAGGGATGCAAACCTGCTCTAGATCGGACCATGCATGCGTAGTTTATAATTCGTAGAAATCCACACCTGTATAGCTCTGAAGCAATTAATCGAAAAATCTACAATATTTATTTGGATTATCTCCCTTTCAGGAAACAAACACAAACTGATTTCTGAAACCCACGGTATGATGAATCAGTAAATATGATGATGGAATTTTACAAATGTTCGATTTAAAAACTTATTTCTGGATATTCTGGGGCACTATTTTTGGAAATTTTCTTCAGATTATAACCGTAAGTCCTCCGATGTATTGTCATAATTGTATTTTTCATTAATTATTGTGTTTAATTTTTTGATGAAACTGTTCACCTTCGATTTTCGTATACACCAACAAAAAAATACTCTTTTATTAATTTACTTTATAATTTATTTAATACAAACACACTTCAAAATATTTTGATAAATAAATAAAAGTAGAAAAGATACGAAATCAGTGGAAATCGAATAAGAAAGTGAAGGAAAAAAGGGGATCTATAATAAGATTTGGACGTTGTGAGGATTCCGGTGTCTGTGGGAAGTTTCATGTCCTTCAGCTTTCTCTCTTGAAGAATTGCCTTGGCCACACGATTTATTGCTTCTCCGTCATGTTTTTGTGCTAGATATAGGTCCGATCGATGCCCGACTATAAAATTGTTCCATCAAATGCAAAAGATATCGAAGATATTACACGCTATCACTTCTTTTGATCTTCGGCCTCCTGTCTTTTAATGAAAAACCTTTTTGTTTATCGCTTCGTGTCTTTTTTTATATTATGTTTAGACACTGTTCATCAAAGATCTAAGATTTTATGTAAAAACATGAAATTTTTATGATATCAAAAAAATAAAAAACTTTTTATAGTATTACTTATTAATATATTATGAAAAAAAAGTCGTCTGAAGAAAATGACATTATATTATTATTATTATATAAAAATATTTTTTTTCTTGATTTATTCTCCTTTTATAAAAGTATAATAAAAAATTACTTTCCCTACATTTACCTATTATGAATAATTTAAATTTTAATTTCATATTCCTTCTTTTTATTGAGAGGTTGTTCACTTTTATCGTCAGAGACAGTTTTCATTATTATCTTATTTAACTAATTTATATCTTAAACCCTTAATATAAACATTGTAATTAAATTTCAAAAAAAAAAAATACTTTAAAATTAATTCCAAGCTGAATGTGTGAATGATTCAAATTTTTTCACTACTTTGCAAAAAAAAGTTCATCTGGACTCCATTTAAACGGTTCTTTTTTTTTCATCGTATTTTTTTCTTTTCTTTTCTTTTGACGTGATAAATGTTATTTTCCGTTTCTCCGCTAATAGAGAAATCTAACTCATCGTATCACCAGCCACTTATGTTAAATCACAACAAAAGAATAAACCTTCCACGTGCTCTAAATCCGATTATTTCCAATAACGAATGATCGGGTAGTCGACGAGGAGAGGGAGTTCTCTTCACAGTTTACCAGTTCTTCTGATGATAGCTGGTATGCACCTTTGGCCACGGAAGCTTTTAGGAAGATTAAAGATTTTTTTTGGCCAAACCATCCTCCCACCCATACTCCGGTTTGTTTTTTTAGGGATGGTGGCATTGATCTACTAACTAAACCCTCGTGTTTTTTACTTCCCCCCCCCCTCACCGACTCCGCTTTCCACCCATGTTGTAACTTGAGGTCGTTAATCCTACTGGCCTCTGTCCCAACCACCAAAAGGTCGAATAGAGTTAATCATTTTCACTAAATTATTTCGACCCTCTAACAACATTCCTACTATATTTGTCAATATAAACAATACAATTAATATAATAATTAATTCAAAAGCAGGGAGGTAAATTAATTGACGGTGGCCCAGCTGCCCCCAAGGACCTTCGGTCTCTTCTAAACAGACCAATAGATAAAACAACACACCTAACAAGCTGACTAAATAGCAAATCAATTTTCGATTGGAAAATAGCACTCAGTAATCCCCACCCCAGGAGGATATGACTTTTGACTGATTACTCTCCATTAATGCAACAGCATTTATTGTAGATCAAAACGGCCACCCTCATGCTTGATTTAGCATATAATATCTACTTCTATATAATCCTCCATTTATATATAAAAAAAATCATTTCGAAATGCGCATTATAATTTAAAAAATAGAGATGATGTGGATATTACACAATAAAAATATTTATTTTTAAAATATAACAGCTTTTTATAATAATGATGTTTGATTGAAATGATTTATTATTATTTTATTTTTTTTTTTTACATTTATAATAGTTTAATCCTTTTAGTTTTGTTTTGATTTAGTTGATCACAAAATTAATTTATTTATAAAAAATACATTATTAAATTTTCATTAATGAAACTAAATTATTGTTGTGGTAAGGGAAAATCAAGTGTTTGCAAAGTAAACTTTTAAATCAAAAAGATAAATGAGCGAGATGATTGTTTTACCTGGACATATTTGGCAGTAGCATATCCGCCGCGAAAGTGGATGGACCCTGGTTTGAAAACCTCACCTTTTTCAAAACAAACGCTTATTATTCAATATTTAAAATCAAATCAAACTAGAAATTATTTTAATTACCATTGTTATAAACAAATATGGAGGGATAAATTTTAATATATTGCTTAAAAATAAAAAAAAGAATAGAAATTAAAGATAGGGTGGCTAGGCTAGTTATTCACTCTCTAGTTTAAACTGAATTGGAAAAACTTTATTATATATGAAATATAAGGACTATTTTTCTTCTCAAAAAATGTTTTATAAAAAAATATATAAATTTAGAGTAAATTTTAAGAACAGCAGTCAGTAGTAACAAATCAGAATTAGAAACAACAAAAATGCTGAAAAAATTCTCAGCTTATAATTGATAAAAGATATTCAAAATAAAAAAAAATACAAAACAAAACAGGTAATTTTCCATGTTTTATTGTTTTAATTTTCTGAATATTTTTTTTTTTTTTTTATTTCTCCAAATAGACTTTTAAATTATACAAATATATTTATTAACGATATAAATTATCCAGGAATAATTATTTTGATCAATTGTTCAATTGATTTAAATAAATTTTAATCGGACTGCTTGTGATCCGAATATACACTTCTTGATTTTAAAGTTATTAATACTGACAATGTCAATATCTTTAACCTCTCGGCTCCCTATTAAATAT